>BSBK01002465.1:0-272500 GCA_027943335.1 Chamaecyparis obtusa | reverse complement strand
GTGGTCGTATGATCGCAAGGGGACATGTGGCAGGAGCTGAGTCAGGTGCAAGGCATACAGTAATACAAGAATTTAATTTAAAAGTGACCATCCTCCATTACGTAGGGGTATGCTAATAGTGCAAGGCATAGGAGAATATAACAATTTAATTTTAAGTTTTATTTTTTATTTATTTATGATTCAATTGGATTTAGACTTTAGGTTCAATTTTATTTTTTTAATGATAGATTATATTTTATTATCTAATTTGAAATAGTTATATTATATTAATTTTCTAAATACAAATTCATTAAGACAACAAATACCAATTATAATTTAAAAATAAGTTACAAAAATCTAATCTCGCCATATAATATTCTATGAACAATTTATGTGAGATCATTACATAATAGACGAATTTAAAAATAAGTTACAAAAATCTACTCTTAGCATACAATATTCTATGAATAATTTATATGAGATCATTACATAAAAGACATGCAAATTAAAAAATAATTGCATATGTAATTGATAACCAGAATTTTAAGAATGTTTGATAAAATGAGGCAAAAAAATATATAAACTATTTTCAAAATATAAATTAAAAATATATGCTTATAATGCTCATCTATTGACATACACCGGAATAAAAGATTACTTGATAATTTTTAAAACGAGGATGAATTGGAAAAAAAAATACAAAATATGAAGGTATTATCAATAAAACCATAAAAACATAAATTAGAATGATTAAAATTGATAGATTAGGCAATTTGGATTATCTGAAATAGGCACACTCTAATCATTGGTGATCATTGGAGAAATAACCATTATTTCCATTCAAACAGAAAAGATAAAAGGCTAACAATAGAAGGGGAAAAAACATATTGCACTGCATGGCGAGAAAGAGACATTTAGAATAGAGGTGAAAATTTACCAATTTTTTTTACCAATGAATAGTAAATAAAATATTCAAATCTTCTTCAAATTAAATTTAAAAAATATAGCATCACCTCATACAAAACCAACAATGAAATACATCATTTATTATAATATATTACAATTTTATTTAAATAATTCTCATTAATCTAATGGGAGCATTCAAGAGAAGCTAATGGTAGAGATGAAAATATTTAATCTACTAATGTGAACATTCAAGAGAAGCCAACGGTAGAGATGGAAATATTTAAATTGTAATGTAATTTAAATTGTAATATAATTTAAAATGTAATCTAATTTAAATTGTATACTTTAATATGATATAAAATACATTAATATTAAAGAAATATACTTTACTTGCCTATACATTAATTTTAGCTATAACAACTCAGCAAATAAATTCTAGAATCTGACAAGGTATACTACTAATGAAGCTAAGTTTCTTATTATAATATGCATTTTCTATAACATTTTCTGAAAGACTTTAAAGCTAATTTCTTCCCAACCTTCCTTATTTTTATGCTAGGGCAATTTCAATGGGAATTTGTTAGTCTTTTATTGGAATTCTATTTGATTGAGATTATTGCAAATTTAGACGAAGTTTGGACAGATATATAAAGTGGAATAACTTAGATTTTCTCCCCATTTTGCTACTATATTTTGTTGGAATAACTCTGCTTCTGACTACTGTACCAGTCAACATGCTATTTTCCTATCCAGATACTGTTTCTGGAATTTAAGGTGTATTTCTATGCATCCCTTCTTTGTGTTTCCATGTTTCCCCCGCTCCTCGCAAAAAGGGACTTGATGGAATTTTTATAAGGTCCTATCCATTCTTTAGCATATGGAGCTGGGATGTCAACTAGTAAAATTTTTTTTTTGTCATCCATATCTTCAAGTATCCAAGCCATAGTTGCAGCATTATGCCTCTCTCCCCTGATGCACATAGTGGTGTACTAGCTATGATATGAGTGCAATATCGCATGAGTTTCACCAAGGTATTGTGTCCAACTGTATCCAAAATGAGACCAAGTTTT
This sequence comes from Chamaecyparis obtusa, assembly GCA_027943335.1. Classification (NCBI taxonomy): domain Eukaryota; kingdom Viridiplantae; phylum Streptophyta; class Pinopsida; order Cupressales; family Cupressaceae; genus Chamaecyparis; species Chamaecyparis obtusa. The sequence continues at coordinate 270,545 of BSBK01002465.1, read as the reverse complement.
TTGGCACATTATTTATGTTTGGATATGCAAACCTAGTGATCTATGTCACGCCCAATTTGATAGTTTTAAAAACAAAATTATAGAGCGTAAAATTAAAATGTAAAACAAAAAACTAAAATACTTTAGAAAATCCTATTTTTGCATAAACACAGCTGTGAGCAGACAAGTAGAACATAATGAGCTAAGAAAAGACTGAGAAGCACAAAATATGTCCTTTAATACAAGCACTGATAGGTACCAGCAAAGGGGCGTGGCTAGAGCAAAGGCAGAGCGGTATAACGACCTCTCAAAGAAATTATCTTGTTTTCCTTGTTTGTTCTGTCAGATTTCTATGAGCTGTCTGATTTTGGGATAAAAACTTTGAAGCATTCAACTATAAATTATTTCCTTGTCATAATTTTGATTAGCAAAGTGTCTCTTAAAATACTATGAAAATACATCAAAATACTATGAAAATGCATCAACCATCCAATTTTTAGACCTATCCGCTACCTTGGGTGTTAATTTCCTTTGAATTTATACCTGTCAACTGAATTCATAGTTCAAGACAAAAACTATGTTCTCAAATCCTAGTATTAGGCAGGGACTTGTGCTGTACACAGCTCTTGTTTAGTAATAATTCTTAATTTATTAATTAATAATTATTTCTTAATGATCAATATATTTGTTAATCAACTATTTAACTATTTATTTATTTATAAAATTTCTTATTACAAAATAGGGGATATCACATCATGTTTACCTAAGACATCAACTATAATAGCAAATCAAATCTTAGATAATGATACAACTACAATTTCTGCTACAACATTGTACTTTTTGTCCACCCTGTTAACAAATGCCTTTCAAAAGCTACATTATTGGAAGAACAGGGCACTCAGGATCCCATTGCAACTCAATTTAGTTCAAAAATACTTACGATTCATCATAAATCTATTTTCAATGTATTGTATAAATCAGTAACACTAAGATCCCAAATTTTGTGAGGGCTAAAACAAAAAAATAGGAATGGAATAGGAATCATCGTGAGCGAATACGGAGGAAGGAGAATATGAAGGAAGGGGAAATGTAAGGTAGTGTGGTAAAAATTGGGGTAGAGAAAGAGGAGGTCTATCGGGGAAAGAGCGAGAGTGTGGGTTGCTAAGGGTTGCACGGGATAGAACAATAAGGAGACTGCGGAGGAGTTTGTAGGGGTTTTTAATAGTAGGGCATAGAAGAGGAAGAGTGGGGTGCGTAAGAAGCCCACAAAAAGGGGAAAATTTTGAAATTATGAAGAATTTATAAATGACTAACCCAAAGAATGCAATTTAATGCTTTAGTCTCACTATCAGAAACAACTAAAAGTAATGCACATTGCAAATGTTACAGTAATCCCTGATTTGAATATGTGAAATTCATAAAAGATGGAATCCTGCACAATACACTAAATTGCTTTACAAAATTCCTCAAACCCAATTTCATCGAACAATGTATACTAGAACCCTGATTTCTACAAATCCTAATTCGTTCCAAGAGATCACATAGCGAAACCAGTTCAATCGACAAACCTTTTCACCAATTCTTCAAACCCTGCTCTCCTCCTGTGATGATGAATTGGATTCCGCTGAACAAAACAAAAATATAACACACCTTAAGATGGAAAAACTCTGAGATTTACAAACCCAACTTGATAAATGAGCTGAAATTGTTGAAATCCTCTAAAATTTGAAAATCCAATTCAAATGCAGGACTGAAGATGGCAAAACTCATTGAAATTTGCAACCCATTTTAATTGCAGGGCAAAAATAGATCAAAATTACCACAAGTTGAACTGATGGTAATCCCATTCCCTACACTATGGTGAGATACCCCGTCTGCTAACATCTCCATAGAACCCGAGATAAGGAGAGAAGACAACAACGCACAAAAGATCAAAACCATTTTTCGATCCTTCAATTTCTCTGAAAAATTATTTCTAACTAGTGCTATTGCAGAGTTCCGTAACTTGCTTCCCATGGAGGAAAAACTTTGACGGGCAATGACTGATCGAATTTTTTTTCCGTATAGACAATTCCGTCAGTGGGCGATGCCCACAATAAAAAGCCGGCTTAATAAATGATAAGTTTATAAATCATTTTTATTAATTATTGAATAATATAATTTAGGGTATGACTTTTAAAAGAAAAAAAAATGTGTTTGTATTTTGTAATGATATTATTAAGTAATTTATTATTTATTATAGTAATAAATATTGTTATAATAATAATATCATTAAGTGATTTGTAATTATCGTTTAATGAATATTATTATTATAATTAATATTTGTTAAAACAATAAATTATAAATTAATGAAAAATGAAATAATGTTTTTTTCCATTGTTTATAAGACACCAAAATGTTCTTTTTAGTATGATTATTAATTAATTAAAAAATGTTATATTTATTTTATTTCAATTTTTAATTAATTAGTACGTGTTTAATCGTCAACAATTACATCAAAGTAAAATTTCTCAGGTTGAGTTGTGTATCATAGGGTATTGTATACACACATGTTTTATTTATTGTGAAATTGTAGTTTGTACCATGTTGATCTCTTTTGTGAATTATGATCAGTGGAAGATCTTTATCTAAATGAGGTAATTTTTTGGCCCCATTTTCAACATTATAAGGAAAGCTTATTGTCTGCTTCAGTATTTGAATTAGCCACTAGTAGCATGTGTCACTTGCAAAATTGGATTGATATGTGCGATTAACATTTCTTCTACTTGAGTATTGTTTTCAAATTATATTGGTTGTAGACTAGGATCCATATTATTTTCATTGGAGAATCTGTCATTTCCTCTTTCTAATCTACACCTATTGCAAACAAACGTAAATGGTGTTTATCAATTGATTTTGAAATCACTTGAAAGCTAGATTTCTAATATGAGATAGGTGTAGATGGATTTCTCATGCAATAAGTCTATTGGCAAACAAACATTTCTGATGAAATGGGACTTCTAAGTTGTATATTCACCTATGATTATATTATCAAATGTTATTATAAAGGAGTAATAATAATTTATTTAGTCATTTTTGTTTGGGTGAGTAATTATTAGTGACTAACTATTTAGTCATTTATTTGGTCCTTTATTTAGTCATTTTTGTTTAGATGACTAATTATTAGTGACTAATTATTCAATCATTTATTTAGTCATTTATTTGGTCATTTATTTAGTCATTTTTATTTGTCTGACCTTGTGATTTTACCTGATGACCAAAATAGTCATTTATTTAGTCATTTATACTTGTGAATTATTAAAAAAAATAGTAGAATTTGATTAGTTTTAGTCATGTGACTAAAAATTTGAGTGGTGTGACTAAAAGTTTTAGTCACGCAATCATATATTTGTCAAATTGTACTAGTGTATCTCAAGAATCCTTTCATAAAATATTTCAGAATTGGTCTTGGTGGGAATCTGTTCTTGTTCCCTCTTCTGGTGCTTGAGGAGGTCTTATTTCTGTTTGGAATCCTAAGATAGTTAGTGGGCATCTTGTGTATTTAGATTCTAATTGGCAATTATTAAAATTTAGTTGGTTTGATCTTTCTTTTTTTCTTTTTAATGTATATGGTCCTACTTCTCCTCATGAGAAACTTATTATTCAGAATTCCTTAAGTACTCATATTCAACAATACGAGGACCATCATATTATTTTAGGTGGTGACTTCAATGCTATTACCTCTGTGGATGAGAAATGTGGGGGTAATCCCACAAATCAAAGGGTCATTGATGATATCTCATTTTTTATTCAAGATAATGCTTTTTATGATATCTCCCCAAGTAATGGTTCCTTTACTTCGACTAATAGAAGAGTAGTTTCCCAAATTTCCATCAGACTCGATAGGATCCTAATTTCTCATGAGCTTAGAATTCTAAATTATTCTTTTAATTTTGAAATCTTATCAGCTGTAGAGTCGGATCACTTTCCCATTTCTCTAGTAATAGATAAAATAGTGAAAGCACCTTTTTGTAAGTCCTCTTTTAAGTTTGAAAGGATGTGTTTTACACATCCCCATTTTATTTTTATTTTACGTCAATGGCCTCATAAGTTTTTCTATGACCAAAGCCGAAGGGAGAATCCTAACCCTTCAGAGTATTTTGTGAGAAGAGTAATCCAATTCCAATTTGTGGATCAGTGCTCCTTTTTGTAAGGGAACCTGTATGTTTTATTTTTATAAGAAATTGAAATTTGTCAAATCAAAAATCATAGGATGGAATAAAGGGGGTTTTGAGAATATTTTTCATGAAAAAGATGAGGTAGAGAAGTATCTCAAGATTATTAATGAGCACATTGTTAAATTTGGGCTAGATCCTTCTAGTTATGAGAGACATAAAAACCTATAGTCATATCAATAAGTTCTTTGTTCTAGAAGTGAGATGTATTGGAAGAAGAAATCTCATGAGCTTTGGTTGAAAGAAAGGGACAAAAATACTGAATATTTTTAGTCGTCTGCCAAAATTAAGAAAGTCTTTTCTTCTATTTTCTCTATAAAAGAAGCTAATTCTAGTTCTTGTCTCTCATTTGAGAAACAAATTAGAGACGAAGGTGTTTGTTTTTTCAAAGATTTTCTTACTCCTCACGTGCTTCTAGAAGTAAATGATTCTAATGTTGTGGAGCTTTTTGTAGTCCATTCCCAATCTAATTTCTCAAATAGAGAATGAGATATTAATGAAACCTTTTTCTATGGAGGAGCTTCACATAGTTGTTTTTTCTATGGCACTGGACAAATCTCCATGCCCAGATGGCTTTACTATCTTATTTTTTCAAAAATGTTGGGATATTATCGATTTTGATCTCTTAATGGCTATTGAAGAATCTCGTAGGCAAGGTTATGTTCTAAAAAATTTCAATACTACATATCTTTCTTTGATTCCTAAATCTAAGGACCCCCAAACCTTTACCGATTTTAGGCCCATCTCACTTTGTAATTCTATTTATAAAATATTTACTAAAGTTATTTACTTAAGATTAAAGTCACTGATTTCTAGACTTATCTCTCAACAGGGTTGTTTTGTTCCTGGAAGAGAAACTTTTGATGGTGCTCTTGTTGCACTCGAGGTTTTGCATTCCATTGATTCTCATAAGATCCCTTCTTTTATTGTGAAACTTGATATGATGAAATCTTATGATAAGGTATGTTGGTCTTTTTTGTTGAAATTTCTTTGTAAATTTGGCTCCTATGAGTCCTAGTGCAAATTGATCAAGAATTGTATTTTAGGAGCCTCTTTTTCAATCATCATTAATGGTGTCCCTTTAGGATATTTTTTTGCTTCTCAGGGGATTCCTCAAGGTGATCCTCTTCCCCTTTCTTGTTTATCATTATGGCTGAATCTTTTAGTAGGATCATTCAAAAATAGAATGAATTAAATTATTGGAAAGGTGTAAAAATTCAAAACACATTGATTATAGTTATTCACAATTTAATTTCTAGTGACACTTTATTATTTAGCGATTCTTCCATTCATCAAGCCAAGTGTATCAAACAATCTTTGGACACTTACTCTTTAGAGTCTGGTCAAGTAATCAATCCTCAAAAATCAATTTTTTTTTTATGTTCCATACTCCTGAGATTGTGCAAGGGGAAATTATGAATGTTCTTGGTTTCTCCTTGAACTCCCTTCCTTCTACTTATTCAGGGATTCTTTTTTTCACTAGGCAAGTTAAGCCCTCTTATTGGGAAGGTATTATTTCAAGATTAAAGAGTAGAATTATGGCTTTGAAATCCATATGGTTATAATTATTGGCTAGAATTATTCTTATTAAAACCATTCTTGATGTCATTCCTAACTATTATATCTTTGTTCTTCATGCTCCAAGTTCGGTCATTGCTCAAATTGGGAAACTTATTCACTATTTTATTTAGAGGGGTAACGTGACTAATGATAAGAAGGTGCCTCTTGTCTCATTGCAAAAATTAATACTTAATAAATCAATGGGTCGTGTTGGTCTACATAATATTACTTCTAGAAATAAAGATTTTGGGGGTAAACTTGTCTAGAGCATGTACGCTAAACATGATGCTCTTGTTAATACTACAACTAATGAGCTAGTTGGAGAATAGAATGGGAGAATGTGAAGATGATCACCAAGATACTAAGGTATGTGTGATACATTGGATCAATTGTTATATTGTCATTGATGTCAACTAGTTTTTGACTTTACTTATCATGATAGTTGCAAACATATGAAGAAGGTAATATTGGTGAAGGAAAGAGATATTAGCATGAAGATGAGATGTATGAGTAAGTTATGAATGAGGTGTTCATTAGGTAGCTTATTGATGAGTCTGTGACAATATGATAGTGATTTGATTGTATTACATGATTCTTTTTAAGTATTGAAGATCAAGAATGTATAAGTTAATCTGGTCAATATATGAAGAACTTAGTCTACATCAAGAAGATATAGTGAACACCAAGAAGATGCAGTGTACACCGAGTGTGGTATTGACCGAGCATGAAGAAATTGACAGCTCATGGTATTGAGGTCAAGCAGGATAAATAAGGAGGAACATGTGATTGCCGACATGAGATGATGAGCTAGACAAATCTTGAAGATTCCAAGGATAAAGATAAAGTTTGTTATGAAGATCTATGATTGACAAAATTTAAAGTTGATTAGATGATGAAGATTGAAAATGTTTCAAGGCACAAGTTTCGAGGAAGGTTAAAGAGGCAAAATCAATGATGGAGATAGAGAGGAAAAATCTAGGGATAAAAAGAAAATGGTTTATCAAGTCTATATAAGGAGACAAGAAATTCAAAGAGACATATTGCATGAGAGGAAAAGATTGCATGCATGTGAAGCTAGTTAAACAGGTTGAAATAGGAACTGAGTGATTCTAAAAACAACACTAAGCAACAAAAGGAGATAACTGAGCAAAACATAGTTAGAGAAAGAAGGAGATTGAAGAGATTATGATGACCATAGTTATACTAAGCTTAGCATAGATTTGAAAATCAGCAAAGAAAGTTGCATTTGAATCAGGTCATATACTATTTCTTTCTAACCATTTCTACAGATAAAATATCTTAACTGAGTGAGACTTAACCATATTTTCTATTTTCTATGACATTCAATGAATATTACTTGTTTCCTTGTTGACCCAATTGATTGTATGGTCACAGTGAACTATTAGTTATAAATCCTCTAATAAGCTCACACCTTATAGTTTATTTTGTAACCTTTAACAGGGTTGGCTCTTAAGCGATCTCACTTCAGAAGAGTGAAAATATTTTGGATACTGTTCCTAGGTGGCTTTTCCCCTAACAGGGTTTCCACATTAAAAATCAAGTGTTAAATGTGTATGCATGTGATGTTTTGATATTTTACTTTACACATTTAAATAATTGGTTTGATTGGTATATACTAGATGATTTATCTGATAGTCGGTTAATGAATTAGAAAGTCACATACAAGTTTTTACCAAGATGTTTAGTTTATTTTGTTGAAGTTGGTATTATACATCGAATAGGAATTTGGGATTGTAGGATAACTGGACTTAACTGATTCACCCCCGCTCTCAGTTATTTAACAATTGGTATTAGAAAACAAGTACTTGAAGGAAGTAGTTTGAAGGACTTAAGTTAAAGATCACAAGATGTATAAGAGAGAGATACCAAAGCTAAACTAAGAATTTTTATCAACATAGCAAAGTAGGATGAAGCTGTATCTATCAGGCATTGGAGATTCTGCACTATACTATTTGAAAATGACTTCATAACACTTACTGGTCCTTTGAATATCACACACATGAAAGAGAGACAAGAGCATAATACAATGATGATTGAGATTTCTTCTTCTCTATCATATACCAAATTTCAAGACATTAAGAACTGTGCAACTACAAAAGAAATGTGGGATGAACTGACACTAGTCCATGGTGGAGATCAAAATGTGCTAAGGGAAAAGGTAGAAAGCTTAAGAGGAAAGTTTGATGATATAAAGATGAAAGAAGGTGAAAAACTTACTCAATACAACAATCAAGTCAAGGAAGTGAAGAATGTTATCTGAGGAGTAGGTGGAATTATTGAAGTAGAAACTGTGGTAAGTAAAATTCTAAGAACAATATTGCCTGCCTATGCTATAAGAGTCTCTACAATACATGAAATAAGAGCAGTTCCTAGTAATGATGTTTCCCTTGATAGTTTGGTCAGTAGATTGACTGCATTTGAGCATAACAACTTTGATAACAATATTTTACCAAAGGTAGAATCTAAATTTATGTAATCCTTGAATATTGGTAGATCAAGCATTAGACATCATATAAGAAATGGAAGTGATAGTGAAGCTGAAGAAGATGAGCTTGAAGCACTTGAAGCATTAATGGCTAGAAGGCTAGTGAAGGGAAAATGAAAATACCAAGGTAAGTTACCCTTGATATGTTTTAAATATAAAGAGGTTGGTCATATTGTTGCAAGATGTCTTGGTAGGAAATATGATGAGAGGAAAAGTGAAAGATCAAATGAAAAGAAGTATGATAGAAGAAATTACCGAGATCACAGAGGTAACCAAAAACATGTAAATAGAGAAAACTGAGACTACAGAGATAAAGGAAAAAAGACATGCTACCTAGTTGATGATGTTGATAATGATGATGATGATGATGATGATGATGATGATGATGATGATGATGATGATGATACTGAGATTGAAACTGATGAAGATGTAGAAGTGGTGTTTGTTGTGTTGAAGGAAGACTCTGAAGAAGAAGAAAGGTATGTAGAAAAGGCACTTATTTCTAAAGTAAGAAAGAATGATACTTGGATTATTGATAGTGGCTACACACATCATATGATTGGTGATGAAGATAAGTTTAAATATATTGAACATCATAATGGTGAATCTGTAAAAATGGGGAATGATACACCTTGTCAAGTGAAAGGTAAAGGATATATATTGGTGAACAACAAGATCAAATGTGAAAATTCTTATTGGGTGAAAGGACCTAATTATAATCTTTTAAGTTTTGCATAGTTGAATAACACAGGTCACCAAGTTGCATTTGAGAATAGAAAAGTAAAGATCTATGATGATGCTAGAAAATTGATCGATACTGGTGAACAAACAAGAGGTAACCTATTTTATTTGGAGAATGCTGAAACTTCATGTTTTATGGCTAAAATGATGATGTTTGGTTATGGCACAAAAGGTTATGTCATGTGAATTTTGACATCATGGTAAAGATTAGTAAGAAAAGAAAATTTAGAGGTCTACCGAGTATATTTAAGCCTGACCGAGTGATGTGCAAACAATGTCAAATGGGTAAAATGAAAAAGTCTAGTTTCAAGAGAAAATGATATCCATCTAATACAATTTTGGATTTAGTTCTTACTAACTTATGTGGTCCAATGAGAACTCATGGATAGTATGGAGATAGATATTTTATCTTATTTGTTGATGATTTCTCTAGAATGATGACTGTCATGTTGTTAAAAGAAAAATTAGAAACTTTTCAAATGTTTAAGTGGTACAAAGCAAAAGTAGAGAAAGAAACGGGTATGCAATTGAAATGCTTGAGATCAGATAGAGGTGGCAAATTCATTTATGATGAATTTATTGAATTTTGTAATGATTATGGAATTAGGAGATAGGTATCAGCACCGAGGAAACCTCAGTAGAATGGAATTGCTGAAAGAAGCAACAGATTAATTGTTGATTGTGCTAGAATATTGCTAATTGAAAAAGATGTTGCACAAATTTACTAGAGAGAAGCCATCAACACTATTGTCTATACACTGAACCGAGTACAACTAAAGAAAAGACAAAAAATACGCCTTATGAGTTATGATATGGTTATACACCTAATTTGAGCTATTTCAAAATATTTGGAAGTAGATGTTGTGTGCTAAAATGTTGGCACACTTCTATGAGTCATTATATCCAAGATTTCTCAAGAATGAGGTCTTAAATGGTGACTCATAGCTCTCTATTCATGGAGTGAAAGGGTTTGTAATGGAGGCCCTCAGTTTAGACCTAGTTTGTGCCCATGCAAGTACACCATAAAATGAGAGATTCAAAGAGGAAAAGAAAGAGTGCTAGTCTCCATGATCATCAAATATGCATGCAAATGAAAATAGAAGCTTATCTTTGTCTCCCTGAACTGCTTCAGGCATAGAAAAAGGGTATCCATCCCATTTTATCTCTATTCCTCCATAAATGAGAATATTAATGGCTTTAGAGAGAAGAACATAGCTAACCCTGCTCTTCATGAGGGCTTTTTACTATTAATTTATGATTCCTTTAAAGCTCAAATTTTGGGCAAGGAAATTGCGGATAAAAAATAGAATAGTGAAGATTCTAGGTTGGACTACATCCCTTCAGAAGGTAACAATGAGGGTATGCACTTTGAGAATTATGAGGAAGAAGATATCAAAATTCTGAAACAGGGGTCTTCATCCAAGAAGAGACTCTCGAGCTCGATCAAAATTGAAAAATCTCTGAAAAAGTAGGACATAAATGAGATACCCTCGGACAAGGAGTATAATGACAATGAGGAAGAAATGAAAATAGATGATGAGGAGGGAAACTCTAAAAAGGAAGCCACAAAAATGCTGGAATAGGCTAAAGGGGTAAACCTCAACACAAAGGGAGAGTGCTCAGGTCGTCTCTCTATTGATCTCACTATCAACGATGACAACTCCCCCCCTCCCCAGCCTCCATCTGGAGCCAAAAATGAAGCTCAAGCCCCTAATTATGAGGACCCCAAAGATGACCAAGGTAATCCCTCTACCCTATCTCCCAATTTAGTTGAGACCTCAAAAGAAAAGTCCAGAGGGGAATATCAAAGTCATGATTCTGGAAAAGGGAAAAAGGTTTGGAGGAACTTCAATGTCAACACAGTGTGTATGGGGATCATTAGGGAGGCTGTGAACCCCAAAATCTTGGAGGACACCGATGGAAAAATCCATAAGGAGGAGCTAATTGACCCTGCTCTGGTGGTCCTTAGCGATAAGACCAGAGAAATAGAGATGAATCTCCTAAACAATGCTAAGAATAGCATGCTGGACCAGTATAGGTCCCAAAGACAAAATACAAAGCATTGATGATGAGGACCACAAAGCCACAGAGCATAAGTGTAGCTTGGAGTCAAGGGTTGATCATCTGGAATAAAAAAAGAATAGTCTTGAGGACACCCTTAAGGGCATTGCTGAGCAAAACTAAAACATTCTCAAAGCATCCAATGATTATATCAATTTGCTAATTAACAAAATGGAAGATAAGATGGACTGTAGGGAAGATCAGAGGACCATGGAGGAAGATAAGAAGAAGCCCAGTGATGGTCCAGGCAAGAGAACCAGAGCCAGAACAAAGAAAAATAGGAATGATGACAGCTCCCATGGACCCCACGACATTTAGAAAGTTAAAGAGGCAGCAGAGAAGATGGAGGTCCTTGAATGCAATGTTGTTGCAATGGTCAAGAGCCTCGTTTAACCCTGACTTTTGGTGCCTGTCTCTTTTTTTCTCTATTTTATCTACTCCTTTTTTGGGGTAGCTTGTTAGTCAGCCTTTCTATGGCTTGTTCTTTTGTTTTCTCTACTTTAGCTTAGATTTGAACTTGTATATGCTACTTTATATTTTGTTGTGGGTTTTAGGAACCCTGTAAAACCTGTTTTACTTAATAAAAAATAATGCATGAAAGCAAACTAATCTATGAAATAAAATACACATGCAAGATTATTCTATGAAATGAAATATGAATCTAATCTAATATGCAAGTGAAAGAGTAATCTAAATGGATTGCCATGGAGGCATGAGAGAAGAAGACAAGAAAAAAGAAGTTGCAATGTTCAAGCTCAATTGCTCAAACTCTCTTCCAAAATCGCTCTCCAAACCCGCAACATAAAAATAACATAAAATTTGGATCTCTAAAATCTTGATGCCTTAAATGAGAAGGAGAGGGCTCCTTTTAAAGAGAAATGAATGGTAGAGATTAAGAGGCAATATCCAAGGGTGGAGAAAAATTCTCATTTTGACTTTGGTGCACAAGATTCTCAAGAGGCAAAATCAATGGATATGGTTAAGAGGCAAAAAGATGTGTGGAAGAGATTAAGAGGCAAAAGGAGATTCCACTCATCTTGGAAAGTCTGCATTCAATGTGCAGACAAAAAGTCTTTTTCTTTTTATTTTAATTTTAGAAATTCCTTTTTCATGTGCACACATAGGATAAGGTGGATTTTATTATTTATTTAAAAGATTTTTTTTATTTAATTAAAAAAAAGCATGTTCTCTTAATTAAATAAAACTTAGGATAAAATGATCAAACCTTAGGAAATATTGAAATAATTGAATTAATTATGATTTGATCAAGGAAATTGATTTGAATTGAAAATATTGTAAGACATTGATTCAGGAAATTAATAAATTGATTCCGTCATTTGATAAATTGAAGAATGGGGGCCCATTGTCTAGGCGACCATTTTAGGGTGCATACAGATGTTACATTCTGAAAGATAATAGAAATGGAAAATTTGATTCTAAAGGTGATGATGGTATATTTCTAGGTTACTCTACTAGAAGTAAGGCATATAAATGTTTGAGCAAGGATACCAACAAGATGATTGAAAGTGCAAATGTGAGAGTTGATGAGTTTGTAGAAAATAATGATGAAGAAAGAAAGAAAAAACTAGAAGACTATGGAAGATTTGTTTCCTAGAAAAAGAAGATCTTGACACTTTACCTGAGCAAAAACTTGGTGTTACCAAGAAATAGAATACTTCTACTGAGAAACAATCCTTACAGATCGAGGAATAGCAACAGTTACTAAGGAGAATGATGATCATGCACCGAGTGGAGAAAATATTGAAGGACAAAGATCTGAGTATGTACTAGAAAAATATGTGAGAAGACACCATCCACATGATCAAATAATTAGAGACAAAGGAGTAGGAATGCTGACAAGAAGTAAGTTAAGGAATGATACATATTTGGTTTGTGAATTTGAACCTAGAAATATTAAAGATACATTGGCAAATGATGATTGGATTAAATCAATGAATGAAGAGATCGAGAAAATACAGAAAAAAAAGACGTGGACATTAGTGCTGAGGCCTAAAGAAAAAAATGTCATTGGCACCAAATAGATTTTCAAAAATAGATTGAATGAGAATGGAGATGTTACAAAGAACAAAGCAAGATTAGTCTACAAAGGTTTGCACAAGAAGAAGGAATTGACTATGGAGAAACTTTTGCACTTGTTGCTAGACTAGAATGAGTGAGAATTGTACTTGCATATGCTTCTTACAAAGTATTTAAGGTATATTAGATGGATGTGAAATCTACATTTCTGAATGGGATACTTGAAGAAGAGGTATACATTGAACAACTTAAAGGTTTTGTAGATCAAACTCACATGAACATGGTATGTAAACTGCACAAGGCACTTTATGGATTGAAGCAAGCACTGAGAGCATAGTATGATAGACTGCATTCTTATCTCATAATAATTGGATTTGTTAGAACAAGTGATAACAAAAATTTATATTTGAAAGGTGAAACTGATGATAAAATTATTATTGCTCAAATTTTTGCTGATGATATCATATTTGGGGTCATGATACTTTATGTAAATCTTTTGCTAATGAAATGAGGAAAGATTTTGAAATGTCAATGTTTGGAGAGATCAAATTATTTCTTGGTTTGTAAATACAACAACTGAAGGAAGGCATATACATTACACAGTCTAAATACATCAAATAAATATTGAAGACATTTGGTATGGAAGATTCAAAGATAGTTAGTACACCTATAGTAACTGAATCCAAGCTAACAAAGGAAGACAAGTCAACAAAGGTAAATCAAACCTTATAGAGATCTATGATTGGAAAATCGATTTATGTTGTGCTTAGTAGATGAGATATTACACACATTGTTGGTATTGTACCTAGATTTTTTACTAATCCTAAAGATAAACATATGAATCCTGTGAAAAGAATCTTGAGATATCTGAAAAACACTGAGAACTATGGTTTGTGGTATAAGAAAGAAGGAAATTTTGAACTTAAAGTCTATATAGATGCTAATTGGTCCAAGGAAATATTGATGATAGAAAAAGCACTACTGGTGGAGCATTCTTTTTAGGTGGAAGATTAGTAACATGGATAAGCAAGAAAAAAGGATGTATTTATCAGTCCACTGCTAAAGCTGAATATGTAGCTGGTGCTATTAATTATTCTAATATAGCTTGGATAAAGAAATTGTTGGAAGGTATGAATGAAGAAATAACTGATCCAGTGATAATCTATTTTGACATCACAAGTGCTATTAAGATTTCAAAGAATCCAATGATGCATGCAAAGACAAAGCATATATCTATTAAATATCATTACTAATGCAGGAGCATCTCGTGTTCTTGGCAATCCTATGTCACAAAAAACATATTTGAGTTTGTTTGTGTTGCTCGATTCCTACTTTGACCAAGTTGGTTTGGTGTTTATCAGTTTCCTGTGTTCGCCGATGTTGGTCAGTTATCTCTCTGGCACTCGGTTAATTCTCTAGTGCTCAGTGATGCTTTTTTGGCACTTGGTTGGCTTTGCTTACCGATGAGTTTCTTTTGAGTTTCTGTTGAGGCCAACTTGTGCATTTAATTTGGGTCACAGATTTAATGTTGGTATCCATCATTGGGAAGTGTGTGGTCCAAGATCTGACTGTTCCTTCCATTCATTGTGGATCTGAAGGCCGACTCAGTTCGATAGCCTCTTGTATAAGTATAGTTATTTGGTTAGAGTTTAGGGAGGGGATTTTTTGGGATAGAAGTAATAAGATAGAAGTTTAGAGATTTTTGGCAGCTCCTCACATGTTTGAGGACTTATGTAATTCATTGTAATATCTGGCCATAACTGAGAAGGCCTTATAGCCTGACATGTATGAATCTATTCAAAGTAAATATATGAATGATCTTGCATTTTCTCTCTCCCACTATGTTGTTGTTGCTTCTGCATGTTGTTGAGCAAGGTGGATCAGGTTAGGGTGTGCCATCACTTGGCCTTTGCCTCCCTACTTTGCGTCAGGTGGTATTAGAGCGATGTGGGATTTGGATCTAGGTTTGCGAATCTAGATTTGAAGGTTCCTTCTTGCAAAGCCCTAGTTGAATTGTTGTGGGGTAGCAGATTGTGATCTGACCTGCAATTGTAGAGGGTTTTCAAGATGGTTTGTGGGAGGTGAGATGCGGATCCAGAATTGGCAGACATGTTGAGACAACTTACTGCTAGGTTAAAAGCTGTGGAAATAGCCCAGAGAAGAGGAAGACATCTTGAATATGTTAGTGATGATGAAATTGAGGTGGAACAAGGTGATGCAGAACCTGCACCTATGATGGATCAGGGTGAAGAAAGATTTTTGAAGGCTTTGACAACTCTGAAATCTACATCACATTTTAATCCTCCTGAGTATGGTAGAAAGTTAGATTTTGATTAATTAGTAGATTGGATCACTGTGATGGAAAAGTACTTTGAGTATGAAAATGTACCTAATGAAAAGAAGGTGAAAATTGCAAGCACAAAGTTGAAAATTCATGCATCCTTATGGTGGGAACATCTACAACTGGATAGAAAGAGGAAAGGCAAAGACAAAATCAAGGTATGGAGTAAAATGGTGAATAAATTGAAAGGAAAGTTCTTGCCCTGTGATTATCAGATTAACCTAGTTAGGCAAATGCAAAGTCTAAGGCAGAAAGATAGCTTGGTAAAATAATACACGAAGGAATTCTATAGGTTAGATATCAGATCTAGACATGATGAAGATGATGTGGAAAGAATTGCTAGATACCTGAATGGTTTGAGAGTTTCCATCCAAGAAGAAATCAATTTGGTCAAACTGGAGAACATTGAAGAGGCTTATAAATTTGCATTGAAAGCTGAGGGGAAATTGAACAAGAGACATGAGCAAAGACAAAGAGGTAGAGGTGGTAGATTCCCTAGAGGAAGAGGTAGATCCAATGGTGAAAATGGTAGATCTGAACCAAAAAAGACAAATCTAGATAAAGGCAAGACCAAGTGGAAAAGTGAAAGTTGATCTAGATGCAGAGGCAATAACTACCGAGGTAGTTATAGAAGAGGAAGTTTCTAAGGAACTTATTACAATTGTGGAGAAGAAGGACATAGATCTTTTGAGTGCACACATACAAGTAAGAAGGTTGGTAACAGTCAGAATGCTTTGGTGCAAGAAGAGTCACCAAATGAACCGGAGAAGGAAAATAACTTGATGGTAAGGAGAGCACTGCAGGATGAGGGTAAAAAGGAAGATCCAGTAAGGAAAAGTTTGTTCAAGACCAGATGTAGAGTTTTTGACAAATTTTGGAAGGTAATCATTGACAGTGGTAGCTTGGAGAATCTGGCATCTGAGGAAATGGTCACAAAGTTGCAATTGGAAAGGTTAGAAAATCCAAATCCCTATCAGATTTCATGAATAAAAGATGAGCATACACTCCTGGTAAGTGAACAATGTTACGTGAATTTGAAGATTGGAAAGTACTATGATAAGGTTTTATGTGATATCATGCCTATGGATTGTTGTCATATTTTGCTATATATGATGGGAGATTGCATAAGTATACTATTTTGGCTGATGGAAAGAGACAAATCTTGTTACCTTTACTGGAAGAACCTATTAGTAATATTTGCACATCTGTGAAAGTTTTCTTGATGGAGGGAAGAAAGTTTGTTAAAGATTTGAAGAGAAATGATGTATGTTTTTCTATGATTTCTAACAAACCGAGTAAGAAACTAGAGGATAGTGTTCCTAAGGAGATTGATAAGTTACTCACCGAGTATAGTGAAATCATTTTTAATAATGTACTTGATGGTTTTCCACCGAAGATAAGCATTGATCATTATATAGATCTAATCCCTGGAGTTAGTTTACCAAATAAGGCACCTCATTGGTTAACACCTACCGAGAATCAGGAATTGAACTGATAGATTCAAGAGTTGTTGGAGAAAGGTTTGATTAGAGAAAGTTTGAGCCCTTGTGTAGTACCTACTGTATTGGCACCTAAGAAGAATGAAGAATGGTGAATGTGTACTGATTCCAGATAAATCAATAAGATAACAGTGAAGTATAGGTTTCCTATACTGAGAATGGATGATATAATGGATAGTTTGAGTGGAGCAAGGTATTTTACCAAAATTGATTTGAAAAGTGGATATCATCAGATTAGAATCAAAGAAAGTGATGAATGGAAGACTACTTTCAAGACAAAAGAAGGTTTGTATGAGTGGTTGGTTATGTCTTTTGGTTTAACTAATGCATCGATTACTTTTATGAGGCTGATGAATGAAGTTTTGAAGAAATTCTTGGGTAAGTTTGTGATCATATATCTTGATGATATTCTGATATTGAGTAATACCAGAGAAGAACATTTTTTGCATGTTAGACAAGTTTTGTAGAGATTGAAAGAAGAAAAGTAGCTGATAAATCTGAAAAAGTATTCATTCATGAAAGAATAGATTGTGTATTTGGGATTTGTGATCTCAGCTGATGGTTTGAAAATGGATCTTGAAAAGGTTGAAGCTATTTTGAATTGGCCTAAACCTATGAATGCTAGTGAGGTAAGATCATTTCATGGTTTGGAAAGTTTTTACCAAAAGTTCATAAGGAATTTTAGTTCAGTTTGTAATGCTATGATTAAGACTATGAGAGGAGACAAAAGAGAATTCAAGTGGACACATGGAGCTGATAAAAGTTTTGAGACTCTGAAGCAGAAGGTTGCTGAATTGCCTATTTTGGCATTACCTTATTTCAACAAGGTATTTCAAGTGGAATGTGATGCAAGTGGAAGTACAATTAGAGCTGTGTTGAGTCAAGAAGGTAAACATGTTGCTTTCTTTAGTGAAAAATTGAATGATGCTAGAAGGAAATATTTTTTGTATGATCAAGAATTCTATGCTATTGTTCAAGCACTAAAGAAATGGAGACATTATTTGATGCTAAATGAATTTGTGTTGTCTACCGATCATAAGGCTTTATAGTATTTGGGTAGTCAGAATAAGTTGAATCAGAGACATATGAAATGGGTCAAGTATTTGAAGAGTTATACATTTGTGATAAAGCATAAGAGTGGAGTCACTAACCGAGCTGTTGATGCATTGAGTAGAAGAAGATCTTTGATGACCAAGATGAAGATTGGAATTTTAGGCTTTGATGATATGAGAGATTCTTATGAATTTGATCCTGATTTTTTTGAGCCATGGAGAAAGTGTAGAGCACCTATTCAAGATCAACAGAGTACTAAATGGGATGAATATTTAATGCAAGGAGGTATGTTGTTTAAAGGTATTCAATTGTGTATATTGAGAGGACCAATGAGAACTAATTTGATAAGGGAGAAACATAGTGGTGGTTTGGCTAGACATTTTGGTGTTGACAAGACATTGAGTTTGCTTAAGGAGAAATACTTTTGGCCACAGTTGTATAAAGATGTTCAAAAATTTGTGAAAAGTTGTGGAGTTTGTCAAGTTACAAAAGGAGTTAGTTAGAACACTGGATTGTATACACCGATTGTTGTTCCTAAGAATCCTTGGATTGACATCAATATGGATTTTGTTCTTGGCTTACTGAAGATAGTAAGAGGTAATGATTCTATATTTATTGTTGTGGATAAATTTTCTAAAATGACACATTTTATACCATGTAGAGAGACATCAGATGCAGTACATGTAGCTGATCTTTTCTTTAAGGAAATTGTCAGATTGCATGGATTATCGAGGAGTAATATCTCTGTCCGAGACATTAAGTTTGTTGGATACTTTTGGAAGACTCTTTGGAGAAAGTTGACCGACAGAGTATCCTAAGAAGTAGAATGAAGAAGCTGAGTAGATTTTAGTGCAAAGAATTGGTAGAAGTACAAGGGGTAAACAGTATATGGAATATCACGTAAAGTGGAAGAACAAACCGATTGAAGACAGTTCAAGGATTTCACAATCTGAGTTGGATGCAGCTTGGATCATACCTACTAAATGATTCGGAGAATCATTTCAAAATAACCCCAGGTGTCTAATGCAGGAGCATCTCGGGTCCTTGGCAATCTTGTGTCACCAAAAACATATTTGAGTTTATTTGTGTTTCTCGGTTCCTTCTTTGATCGAGTTGGTTCAGTGTTTCTCAGCTTCCCATGTTTTCTGGTGTTGGTTGGTTATCTCTCTAACACTTTATTAATTTCTTGGCGCTCGGTGATGCTTGTCTAGTGCTCCGTTGGCTTTTCTTACCGATGGGTTTCTTTTGAGTTTCTGTTGAGGTTGACTTGTGCATTTAATTTGGGTCATGGATTTAATGTTGGTATCCATCATTGGTAAGCGTGTGGTCCTAGATCTGACTGTTCCTTCCCTTGATTATGGATCTAAAGGCTAACTCAATTTGGTAGCCTCTTGTATAAGTATAGTTATTTGGTTAGAGTTTAGGGAGGGAAGTTTTTGGGATAGAAGTAAGAAGATAGAAATTAGAGATTGTTGGTAGATCCTCACATGTTTGAGGACTTCTTTAATTCATTGTAATAACTGGTCGTAACTGGGAAGGCCTTATGGCCTGACATGTATGAATCTATTTGAAGTAAATATATGAATGATCTTGCATTTTATCTCTCCCACTGTGTTGTTTCTTCCACGTGTTGTTGAGCAAGGTGGATCAGGTTAGGGTGTGCCATCACTTGGCCCCTACCTCCCTACTTTGCGTTAATTACTTAAGGGAGCAATTTTAGGAGAAATAGGTCACATTGGAATATGTGAAGTCACAGGAGCAATTTGCTGATATATTTACAGGACCCTTATTGAAGGATACATTTGAATGCTTGAAAAGTAGACTAGGGGTCCATCCCCTATCTAATAGTCACTAAGGTGATATGGGGTTGCATAAACCTATTCTTTATCAGAAGATCTAATTATATTGATGCAAGATGTTCACACTTTGGGATTTCTAAGGTTGTGAAGAAGATGGAAGATGAGATGAAACATAGATTATATATACATGAAAGGTACAAGAATCTGAAAAGGAACAAGAAAGATACTATTTTGTCTATTGAAGAGCTTATTTTTGGCATTGTTGTCAAAGGGAGATAATTATGCATGAAATATCAGTTAGGAAAGAAGCTAACTGAAAGGGAGAGAATATGCATTGAACATAAAAGAGATAAATGTTATGTAGTGATTAAATATATTAAAAGCATACACTAAGGGAGAGCTACTGAGTCACAACATAAAGATCGAGTTGTAGACACTTAAGATGTTTTGTATTCTTTGGAATATTTCATATTGTGTTTCCATCAATACCAAAGGGAGAGATTATTAAGACTACAACTAATGAACTAATTGGAGAATAGAATGGGATAATGTGAAGATGGTCACTGAGTTACTAAGGTATATGTGAGACATTAGATCAATTATTATATTGTCATTGATGTAAACTAGTTTTTTACTTCACTTATCATGATAGTTGCAAACATCTGAAGAAGGTAATATTGGTGAAGAAAAGAGATATTAGCATGAATATGAGATGTATGAGTAATTGATGAATGAGGTATTCACTGGGTAACTTATTGATGAGTCTATGACAATTTAATACTGATTTGATTGTATTACATGATTCTGTTAAGTATTGAAGATTGAGAATGTATAAGTTAATCTAGTCAGTATATGAAGAAATTAGTGTACATTGAGAATATATAGTGAATAATGAGATGTAGTGTACACTAAGTGTGGTATTTACTAAGAGGGAAGAAACTGATAGATCATAGTATTGACCGAGTGAGAGAAATAAGGAGGAAAATGTGATTGCTGACATGAGATGATGAGCTAGACAAATCTAGAAGATTCCAAGGATAAAGATAAAGTTTGTAATGAAGATCCATGACTGAAAAAATTTAAGGTTGATCAGATGATCAAGATTGCAAACATTTCAAGGCACAAGTTCCGAGGAAGGTTAAAGAGGCAAAATCAATGATTTAGATTAAGAGGCAAAATATAGGGCTGAAAAGAAAATAGTTTATCATGTCTACATAAGGAGATGAGAAATTCAAAGAGACATATCATGTGAGAGGAAAATATTGCATACATGCGAAGCTGGTCAGACATGTTGAAGTAAGAACCCTGTGATTCTGCAGACAACACTTAGCGATAGAAGGAGATAACTGAGCATAATAGAGTTAGAAGAAGAAGGAGATTGAAGATATTATGATGACTAGAGTTATACTAAGCTTAGCATAGATCTGAAAATGACCAAAGGAAGTTTCATTTGAATGAGTTCATATATTGTTTCTTTCTAACCATCGCTACAGACAAAATCTCTTAACCGAGTGAGAGTTAACTATCTTTTCTATTTTCTATGACATTCAATGAATGTTACTTGTTTTCTTATTGACCCAAGTGAATTTATTGTCATAGAGAACTGTTAGTGATAAATCCTATAAAAAGGTCACACCTTACAATGTGTTTTGTAATCTTTAACAGGGTTGGCTCTTTACCGAGCTCACTTTAGAAGAGTGAAAATATTTTGGGTACCGGTCCCAAGTGGTTTTCCCCCTAATAGCATTTTCACGTTAAAAATTAATTGTTAAATGTGTATGCATGTGATGTTTTGATATTTTACTTTACACATTACAATAACTAGTTTGATCGATATATACTAGATGATTTATTTGCTAGTTGGTTAATGAATCAGAAAGTCACACACAAGTTTTTACCGAGCTGTTTAGTTTAATTTTTTTAAGTTAGTATTATACATCATAGAGGAATTTGGGACTATAGGATAACTAGAATAAACTGATTCTCCCTCTCTCTCAGTTATCTAATAGCTATTTGGTGTTAGATTATGCAAGCTAAGTATTTAGATTCTCCTAATCCAAGAAATTTTTCTAATCCTCCTACTAGATCTCCAACATGGAATTTTATGATTTCTTCCAGAGACATGGTTTCCAGTTTTGTGTCTTGGAAGGTCCATTGTGGGGAAGATATTCTCTTTTGGTTTGATTCTTGGAATGGTTTCCCTCATGTTAATACTATAGAAATTTTGTAAGGGATTATTGATATTTTCACTCATTATTGGGGGGAGAAATTGGTAGATTACATTGACCATGTTGACATTTTCTCTCATTAAGTTTACTGGAAAGACCCATATTTTCTTCCTTTATCATCAATTCAAGTTCGAGATTTTAATTCCATTTTTTTAAATAGGATTGGATTTTTTACTAAAGGTTGTGATAGTCTACTCTAGTGTCCTTCTAAATCTGGGAAATATTCTGTTAGCAAAGGGTACAAGGCTATTTAGCATATAGAGAACAAAAGTATATCACATCGCACTTTTTTCTTTTGTTGGAATAATTTTGTCCTTTCCAGCGCAGGTGTGTTTTCCTAGCTTGCCCCTCAGAAAAGAATTCTTACTAGTGAAAGTTTGATTAGTTTTCATATTGTCCCATCTTTTAATTGTGTTCTTTATGGTGTGTCAATAGAGTTAGTAGATCATCTTTTTGTATATTGTGAATTTTTAGCTCAATTTTGTGCTTTTGTTATGGCTAAACTATCTATGTTTATTTCCTTTACCCTAAACACTTTGGGATCTCTTTTAGTCTTGGCCAATTTTTTTTCAAATTCTATTTTTGCATGTCTTTCAATAATCATTCCTTCCTTTGTAATTTGGTCTATTTGGTGGTAGTGAAACAAGAGCATTTTTAGAAAATCTCCTTCTGACCTTTCTTTGACTCTTGTTAACATTGAGAAGCACATTTTTGAACAAGTCAATTCTTGTGTGCAAGTGCATTTTAACCCAAATGTTGTGTTCACATCCTGGGACAGTTCGGTGACTTCAACATGGAAATATTTCTTTATCCCTGTATCTCTTGTTTTTCCTAGAATTAGGAATTCTCCAATTGATAAAAGTATCATTAAATGACATCCTCCCGATTGTCCATTTATCAAATTAAATTTTTATGGTTATTCTAAGGGAAATCCTAGTGATTCACTAATTGGGGTATGTGTGTGTAATCACTTGGCTAAAGTTATAGCATTAAAGGTTCCTTCTATTCCTCTGGGAACTAATAACGTAGCTAAAGCTCGATCTCTCTTTGAAGGTATTGTTTGAGGAAAAAAACTTAAGATTTCTTGTCTTTGCATTGAGGGTGATCCTATTTTTATCATTAATGCTTGTGTGCAAAGGAAAGTTGATAATTGGAATTTGAAATACATCCTAGAGAAGGTTTGGATTTTTCTTGAGACCTCTGAGAGGTTCACAATATCGCATGTCTATAGAAAAGGTAATGCACTTGCTGATTATTTAGCTAATTTGGGTTGTGGACATGTGGAATTGCATACTTCTTCAACTAATTGTTCTTTGTTATATTTTCCATTACTTAAAAAACTTATTCAATGGGAAACTTATTCTTAATATGTTTTTCTTTCTTATATATTTATACAAGTATGTGTGCACTAATATATGTATATGTATATAGTTGGAAACTATGTCTATAAAGGATTTTTCAAATGTTTCTGTATTTAGCTGTCGACAGTGTGTATTGTTCCATATATATGTAATACCCCAAAAATGGGCTATAAGTTCATTAATCTCCTACATCTTCAATTCGAACGAAATCAACATCAAAGTCTTAATCTAAGGCACATCTAAACATCATCGAATCATAATTGATTATCTTAAATTCTACATCGGGGAATATTCCTAGTAATATTCCTAATCATCATAATTATCTTTAATTTTATAATTATTTGGCAATAAATCACATTTATCCTAAAATTTGATTAATTAAATATTTTGCATATTTAATTAATTAGATTTAATATTTGCCACTTAATTGTTTAATTAAATTTAATTCTATCTACTATTAATTGTATTATTTAATTTTGACAATAAATCAAAATTCTTATGAATAATTGATTAAATTCTTATTTAATTAATTAAAGCATGTTGTCATTATTTAATAATATAATTTTTAATAAAAGTATGGTAAAATAGTTAATTAACCCATAAATTAATTATTTTATTTCAAAAAGCAGTTAAGTTGAGAATAAATCACTTTATTTATTTATTAAATCATAATTATCCATGTGCACATTCAAGGACCAGTTAAACTCAAAATTGGAAAATCAATGCAAGTTGTTAGCTTTTTGAAACTCAACATCTTTTTGAGTTTTAAATTGGATCTAAACTTCTAATTCGAGTTGAACTGTGCTTTTGCATGATTTTTGTGACTTAATTATCTGTTATTTAAAAATAACTCAAAAATGAACCTGAGTTATTTGAGTGATTTATGGCTTTCTTTCACAACCTCCAAAGCCTTGGATTTCTATAAAAACAAGGCTCAACTCTTCATAATTCATCTCTCAAATTTGCATCCAAGCATCTCATATTTTTGCACAATCACGTTGGAGAATTGGAATTGGAAGGATCAAAGCTTCTTGCGAATCAACATTGTTGTGAGATCAAGTTTGGTTTTTACATTCATTTAGATTCATTTTCATATCATTGTTAGCTTACTTTGCATGTTCATAGATCAATTTCCATATTAGCATAGATTCATACCAAGTTTTTATCATTATTATTGCATAGAAAATATTAAAAAAATAGATTAATTGCATTCATATTTCATATCATTTTTTCATCCAAATCCTTCGTTTAGGTGTCGTCTAGGTCACTGATCTCGATAACAATCTGAGAACATTAATCTCGCACATACTAGAAGACAGTAAATCGCTTGGTTAGATAGCTTTCAATTTTGCACGATTTCAATTATAGCTAACCTCTAATATTTTACTGAAGTGTTGTGTTTACAAATTAGGTACAATTTTCACACACACATTTCCGGCACCCACCGTGGGGCCCTGAAATGGGTTTCCCTTCATTTCTATCAATTTTCTATCTTTTGAGGATAAGGGTTTCAAGGGTCCTGGTATACTCTGTAGGACATTATTTTTTGTTTTTTTTTTGCCTGCAAAAAAGAAATTTTTTTTTTTGGCACTTTTTCTATCAAAACTGTCTGTACACTGTGATTTTTATCATTTTGTCTATACTTCCATACATCTCTGTATGAATTATCGCATGAGATTTCACACTGTGTCATGTGAGATTTCTTTCTGTGTGGCACGAAATTTCACTGGTATCATTATTTTTTTGTGCGCGAAAAATCAATTTCTCGCACGAGACTGTACTTCCTCACGCAGGACCACATCCTGACTCACGCGAGATTTCATCCTTTCTCACGTGAAATAGTGTTTCCTTGCGCGGGACCGCATCCTGACTCGTGCAAGATTTCATCCTTTGTCGCGTGAAATAGTGTTTCCTCGCGGGGGACTGCATCCTGCCTTGCACGAGATTTTTCTACAAAGGCATAGAATTTGCATATTTATACTTTTAGATTATTGATTTCTAACGCTTACAGTTTGCTATTGATTTGTCTTGGTTTTGTACCTTCAGATGTGTGCTAAATTCTGGATTGCAGAGCGTTGGACCTAAGGTATTCTTCTCAAGCTAATAATATTTCAATTTGGATCCTACAACAAATCTCTTATGTGTCTGGCTTGTGTGCATCTTTTCATGCTTTGATCTATTTCTACACACTTGCATAATTGATACTAGGCTGTGACCCCTTAAGGATTCATTAAGTAGTCTTAGAATACTTGTGATTGATCTTGATTGCTATCTTGGGTTATTGGACTCGCTAATCCGCCAGCCCCTCATTTCTACCCCATGGTTGCAATCTCAGCGCCATAAAGGGGAGGGGTCAACAGGACAAAAGTGTTAAGTGTTCCACTTGGCAACCCTTTTGTGCTTTTAGGAACTCACTTGTTTTCTAAGTTGGGGACTCATTTTCAGCTTGTGTGAGGTGTTAAGTGTTCCACCTTGTGGACTCATCTCATATTCTCTTTAAGCGTTAAGTGTTCCTCTTTTTACTTTTTGGGTACTTTTGGTAGATTTCCTTTCAGGAATATATCTGTGCTCCCATAGTAATTAGGCCCTATGAACACTATTTGTGATTCTTGAGAGATTGGATTCCTAGAGAAATCTTTCTTGATGATAGAATCCTTATAGGTAGGGAGGATACTTAGTGCATTTCACATTCAACTTGGTTAGTGTGTCTTCTCTTATTGGTCGATATATTCTCTCCCAGGAGAGGTTGATAGATCACGTGGGGTTGACATCATGAGCTTTGGTGAATCAAAATTGGTTAGTGCACCTTCTCTTATTGATTGATACATTCTCTCCCCGGAGAGGTTGATAGATCACATGGAGTTGGCATCATAGACCTTGGTGAAGCAAAACTTTGTCTTAGCGTGTCGGATTAATCTGCTTGCTTTGTTTGGGTTAAAAGTGAAAAGGTGTCAAAAACCTTGGATCTGGAGCCAAGTCCCCTTGTGGTATACTATTGTGAGTCATCTTTAGAGAGGGTTAACCGTAGAGGACAATCCCTTCACAGGGAAAACTATGTTGATGGAACCTCAAGCGGTCATAGCCATTTTCACCATGGTAGTGATAGCCGCTATATAAATGTCCTTGTGGAAGAAATCTCTACGGGTATGGTTCATTGTTGGGTTGTCAGATCTCCCTAGCAGCTCCTAAAGATTAAGTTCTCAGATTGTGTCAAAACCCTGGTGCGCCGGTATTGGAGTTCACCCCTTTGGATCATAAAAGTTGTAGAGTCAAACCATTACTAAAAACCCTAGCGAGGCCAAATTTTCATTTTATAGGGTATATGTGCATTATTGCAAAACATTTTTGGAACATACACAATTAGCACTTTTGAGGATTAGAATGAATAAGTCACTTGATTGTTCATGCGCAAGGTTGCTTTTTCCCTTGTTCATTGTTTTCAGACATGCTTGAAATCACTTGCTTGCTATTTTGCGTGCTTGTTTATCTATCTAGTTATTGAAAATGAACAAATCTGCTACAATCTTCAAATCTGGACATTGAAATTTGCAAACAATCCAAATCTGAAAACTCAAAATTTGCAAAATCTAAAGTCAAATTCTTTTCTAGAGTCAAAAATCATTTTAGGAAGTTAAAAAGTCATACGAGTTTCCATCAAGTGTCGTTTCATTGCATACCCACTATCGTACAAGTTGTGCAACTATCGTTTCATAGCTCACCCACTGTCGTACAAGTTTTTCAGAGTGTCGTTTGGGAAATTTTTGAAAGTTGTCAGAAAATTGTCAAAATTTGCCAGATACCCAACTTTTTCATCCTAGTTCCAGAATCTATCAAACAAATCACTATGTCAAGAATAGAGCAGTAGCTATTGAAAATTAGTACACATGTCTCAAAGAATTAGTACACAAGAGGAAGAAGCTCTAATCACCGCTATGATGAAGCAGCTACAAGCTATGCAAGTCCAGCTTGACAAACTTGAGAAAGAAAAGGAACCTAAAGAGTTCTCCATGGAAACTCGATGCTCTTTTCCATTTGATAAAAAATTGTACATGTCACCATGCCCTCAAACAAAATGTGAGCAACGTGACAACCCTTATGATACTTCTTCCATAGAGAGTGATGCATCCAGCTTTGGAGACTATGATGACTATTACGAAAGACAATGTAATGATACCTATGACACCTCTATTCCTCAAAGTCCTCCTTGTCATGTGTTCCTACTTACTACAAATGGGCCATCACATTGGATAGATTGTGATGGTGATCCATATGATTCTAATTTTGAAAGAGACTTTGATGGCTTTTGTGGACAATACCTTGATTATGATCCATCTACTACTGCTGAGGACTATAAAATGCATCGTGCTAGCTTGAAACATCAATACTATAATGATCTCTCCTCTGAGAACTCTCAGGCTGAAAATAAAGATTACACTCTCAAGCAAGATCATGTTAATGTTGAACCTTTGTCTTGTGATGGTTCCCTTCCATCCCCTACTTCCTCCAATACTCATAAATTTCCTAAAGCTTCCGAGTCTTTCAAATCTTTCACAGAACTTTCATCTGACACAAGCCCTGATACTTTTCATGTGGTTCCCTATAGTTATCCTCTAGGGCTACCTCTTAAAGAAACTCAAGCTAACCTTCACTTGGCTGCAAATACTTTCAATAATGCTAAATCCAAAGAGTCTAATCCTTTATGCGCTATAATTCCTACTTTAGCTAGTCCTCCACCATCTCTTCCAAAGTCTTCCATACAATCTTAACATGCTTCCTTGTCCTTAGAAGTGGCTCCATGTCAAGATGACTCCAAAAATGATGAAGAAAAGAACATAAAGAAAGATCAAGATCAAGAACCCTCCATGTCATCCAATCCCTTTCATGATGTCTCTTATCCACTTCATGGTTCTTTTGATCCTACAAACCCTTTTTCATGCATTCCACCATGTCTTAAGTCTTCTCCTAAGCAAGATCAAGCTACTACTTACACTGTTGAGCTTATTGACAATCAAAATAACCTTACCCCACTTCCAATTTCCAAAGATGATACTTCCATTAAGGTTATTGAAAATGGTGTTGTTACTTCCAATGTTAAGCCTATTGAAAATCAAGAGAAAAATTATGCGCTTGTGCTATCCAAAGATCCTTGTCAAGATCAAAGTCTTCCATCTTCTTATTCTACCACTTCATGTTCATTTCCACTTTCTACTCTTTCTAAGTCTTTGCAAGCTTTGAACAATAATATCAAAGAAGGTGCTCATATTCAAGATATCCATGATTCTATTGAAAATCCTAATGCTCACTCTAAATATGCTGATGTCCTTGGTTGTCATATAGATGCTGATGAACTTGTTGATTATCCTTTTGCATCTTCCACTTCCATCCTTGGACCTCTTCCACCACTACTAAGGGCTTCACGTCTTCCTTCCATCTTGGGTCCTTATGTCCCTTCACTTTCCCCTCCTAACTCTCCTAATTTTCCATCCATCTTGGGTCCTTACATACCTCCATCTCCCATCTTTCCTCAAGATCAACATAGATGCATACCCTTGGATCCTTTTTATCCACCCACCCATCTAAACCAATCATATCCTCCTTCTTCCATAAGTCCCAAGTCTTTTGGAAGTAACTTGAATGTTCAATACAAGAAAAAGAAGCAATACAAGAATCCATAAAAAAAAGATCACCATGTCTCCTCTAAATGACATGGAGGCATAAAGTCAAAAGAGATATCTAAGAAAAAAACTACAAGACAAGTATGGGTTCCAAAATCCATCATTGAAGACATTATCTCTAAATCATCAAAAAGAAATAAAAAGCCTACAGCTATATGGATTCCAAAGTCTCTCTTGAAAGAGTCTGGTGTTGAGCAAAAAGTGAAATTGACATTCAAGCTTCCAAAGGTTTCCACTTCATTTCCCTTCAAAAATATTCTTCCATTCCATGCACCTAAACCGTAACCTCTGCTATCCATTCACCATATTCCTTCACGTATTCCTTCATTCACAATTCCTCCATCCTCTCACCACCCTTCAAGGTATGTGTTGATGTTGAGTTTTCCTTCCTTTCCACCTACCCTTTCACAGTCCTTCCATTCATTATCCTTCTACCTCCTATCCTTTTTCTTCATTTGCCTATTCCTCCTATCTTCCAACCTCACTCTGATGATCTTGCTTTCATTCCCTTCCTATTTAGCCTTCATATTTATTTGCCTCCATTCATTCTAGTCTTTCGCTATCATTTCCCCTTTGGTCTTGATCTAATAAAAAAGAAGAAGAAAGAAAGAGTAAAACACAGTGCTATGAAGCCTCTTGTCATGTCTACTCCTTTGGATTGCATCCTTTCCTGCTCTTGCATTACACTTTTGTGACTTATCCTATGCTGGCCTTTTATTCCTTGTCCAAATGTGCTTTACATGACAATTTTTCCCTAGCTTGAGTATTCTTGAGGCGTTTTACCTTGAGGATTTCTTCCCTTCATTCTCTTTCATTCTCTTATCTTCCATCTCCCACTAGCTTGCCAATCCCTCTTGTTCCCCACCTTGCTAGACATTGGGACTGCATGATATGATCTTACTTGGGAGTTTGCAATGGAAAAAGATGCTATCAAGTATACCAAGTATTAGAATCAGTATCAGAACAAGTATTAGAACCAGTATCAGAACTAGTATCAGAACAAGTATTAGAACTAGTATCAGAACAAGTATCAGAACCAGTATTAGAACCAGTATCAGAATCAGTATCAGAACAAGTAATAGAACAAGTATTAGAACACCTACTGGGGCTACACCTTTCACTTTAGTTTATGGGTTTGAAGCGGTACTACCTATTGAGGTTGAAATCCCATCACTCAGAATCAGAATGCATAGTCTGGTAACTGATGATGACTATAGAATGTCTAGGTTGCAAGAACTTGAACTAATAGATGAGCACAGACAAGAAGTGTATGATCATCTCAGAGTATATCAGTAAAGAATGTCTAGAGTCTACAACAAGAAAGTCAGACACAGAGAATTTCAGGTTGGTGATCTAGTCTTGAGAGAAAATCCAAAAAATCAATCTCAACGAGAACGCAAGGGGAAGTTCGAACCCAACTGGCTAGGTCCCTTTGTCATCACTGCTACTTTTGGCTCTGGTGCCTATCAACTCTCAACGACTGAAAGAGAACAGCTCTGAGAACCAATCAACATTCTCCATCTGAAGAAATTCTACGCCTAAGACATTCAGTCTATGGTAAATGTCCTAAAAAAAATTATAAAAATCAGAAAAAGTCCTGAAAAAAATGAACATCTTGGTGAAAACCTAGCAATAGGCACCTTGATGATTCATAAAAAAATCAGAAAATATCAAAAAATAAAAAAAAATTGAAAAATGAAAAATACAAAAAAAAAAAAAAAAAAAGTGCCTTGGTGAAAACCTGAAAACAGGCACCTTGGTAGCAAAAATAGAATCTCTACCAAGATGGTGAAAACCTGGCAAACAGGTGCCGCTTGTTTAAAATGCTCCATCTATCAACACAATCTTGGTCTTTCCCAACTTTCAGTCTTGCTTTAGTTTGTACATATCTCTCGGTTTGTTTCAACATTTCTAGTTTTCAATAAGTCGGTCTGTACACCAACCAGCTCAAGCGTCTGTATCCTATCAATGTTTAACACTTGGGGGTAATCAATGTCATATCCTATGGTCTCCCATGTATCTTAGATAGATCATATCTAGTCAAAGTCCTTTGAAGCTTCATGTGACTCAATTAGTCAGTCTTGTCTCCAGAAAGGATTTTGCATCTATAACAATGCAATCAAACATCAAAATTCAACTGAAAACAATCTATGCTTTTTACATGATTTTATCTCCTTGTATGCTTACTGATTTGCATTGAGATTTTTGCATATTGTGTCCCTTCGAGCTCTTCGATGATGTCCTTTATAGGATTTAGAGAGTGATGACTGGGGGCATAATCTTTTCTTTGTCTTCTGCTTGTATGTGAAAATGTAACAACTTTAGAAATTCCGGATTGAAATGGTGTCCAACTATAAGAGCCTCTATCTCGAATTAGATGGCCATGCGTACCTTGACCATTGATACTTAGACAATTCAAGGAAGTTTGATCTAACTATTATCTTTTTGAGTAAGTTCTTTCTCCTACCGTGGAACACGATCTTGCCTAAGGATGTGAATGATAAAGGGTCACTACAGGTAATTCACATTGGATTTAGAATGATTTCTTGACTCTTTGATGTGTTTGCAATGCAAGACGTATTCAGGTCATCATGACATTCATGTTTTGATGCTTATACAAATGCTATATCAAAATGGACATGATATTCAAGTCATCCTAGCCTTTATGCCTTGGTACTTATATCTAATCCGACATTCCAAAAATAAAATCAATATTCATATGTCCATGGTTGTTTGACCAGTGGGGGTTGTATTGATTCTTGCACATACAAATCAATATTCATATGTCTGTGGTTTTTTTTTAGCTAGTGGGCATTGTATTGATTTATCTGGTTACCTAAAAGTTCAATGATGATAACAAATTGACATATGATCAGTGACTAGGTCCTAGGTCTTAGGTTGCATTTCATTTTGCATGTTGCATGATCTCACAATGGCTAAACAAACTTCAATGCTTAAACAATTCTCCACTCGCATCTTCAAGTCTAACAAGAGCTGAATCTCACATGAAGGTTCCTCCAAAGAAACAACAAGTAGAATCCTTTTTCGGGATCAAAATTCAAATCTGAGATTGTTTAATATGTCAAAATCGCAATTTAAAATTTTGGGCCCAAGACGGTCTACTGCTTGCATAATCAACCTTCAATCATCACAAAGATCTAGTATTCAACTTAACCGATTATCTAACATCAAACTATCAAAATTTCAACTTGGTCAACCATGGTCAACTCATGGTCAAACCTGGTCAACCTTGGTCTCCAAGACCTCTAAACGATGCAGAATGCACTCTTGAATGTGTATAACCACTTTTCCCATCAATCAACATGCTTCTAAGCTCTCAACGCTGAATTTTCTTGTCAGATTTCAATTTTAATCCCGAAGGGGGCATGGTATTGCACATCAATTCAAAGTCTGTATATCAAAATTTTATCGATCAAGTCTATCAATATCTTTCATAAGTGATCAAGACAAACAATCACGTCTAGTTACTGATTCATCAAAAGTCCTCATCGCTCGGGGCAAATCTATCATCACTTGGGGCATATCAGATTCATCAAGATCCATATCAATCTGGTATTCTCCTAATCTTGTAAACCGTATCAATTTTTGTAACCATTGGATCATAGTGTTCTTTCCTTGGTTCTTCGGCAACTGAAGGATTCAGATGTGATACCTGCTAGTTCTGCTGAGACAATCGAGTCTAGAACGGGTCACTCACTTCTTTGCAATCCTAAGGTTTGGAATCAGGTGTTTTGACACTTTTTCACAATCATAGGTTCATTTGCTGTTATAGTAAACATTATCTTTGGTCATTCAGAACCTATTATCTCCATATCAAATCAATATCAATCAGCTTCTGTCTCAATTTCAAACATCAGTTTCATATCTCTATCAAACACAGACTATCTTTGAACCATTGCGCTTCGCACAATAATTCAAACAGGAGCAAAATGTAATACCCCAAAAATGGGCTATAACTTCATTAATCTCCTACATCTTCAATTCGAATGAAATCAACATCAAAGTCCTAATCTAAGGCAAATCTAAACATCATCGAATCATAATTGATTATCTTAAATTCTACATCGGGGAATATTCCTAGTAATATTCCTAATCATCATAATTATCTTTAATTTTATAATTATTTGGCAATAAATCACATTTATCCTAAAATTTGATTAATTAAATATTTTGCATATTTAATTAATTAGATTTAATATTTGCCACTTAATTATTTAATTAAATTTAATTCTATCTATTATTAATCGTATTATTTAATTTTGACAATAAATCAAAATTCCTATGAATAATTGATTAAATTCTTATTTAATTAATTAAAGCATGTTGTCATTATTTAATAATATAATTTTTAATAAAAGTTTGGTAAAATAGTTAATTAACCCATAAATTAATTATTTTATTTCAAAAAGCAGTTAAGTTGAGAATAAATAACTTTATTTATTTATTAAATCATAATTATCCATGTGCACATTCAAGGACCAGTTAAACTCAAAATTGGAAAATCAATGCAAGTTGTTAGCTTTTTGAAACTCAACATCTTTTTGAGTTTTAAATTGGATCTAAACTTCTAATTCGAGTTGAACTGTACTTTTACATGATTTTTGTGACTTAATTATCTGTTATTTAAAAATAA
Source organism: Chamaecyparis obtusa (assembly GCA_027943335.1). Taxonomy (NCBI): domain Eukaryota; kingdom Viridiplantae; phylum Streptophyta; class Pinopsida; order Cupressales; family Cupressaceae; genus Chamaecyparis; species Chamaecyparis obtusa. The sequence continues at coordinate 236,837 of BSBK01002465.1, read as the reverse complement.
CTCAAAAATGAACCTGAGTTATTTGAGTGATTTATGGCTTTCTTTCACAACCTCCAAAGCCTTGGATTTCTATAAAAATAAGGCTCAGCTCTTCATAATTCATCTCTCAAATTTGCATCCAAGCATCTCATATTTTTGCACAATCACGCTGGAGAATTGGAATTGGAAGGATCAAAGCTTCTTGCAAATCAACAATGTTGTGAGATCAAGTTTGGTTTTTACATTCATTTAGATTCATTTTCATATCATTGTTAACTTACTTTGCATGTTCATAGATCAATTTCCATATTAGCATAGATTCATATCAATTTTTTATCATTATTATTGCATAGAAAATATCAAAAAAATAGATTAATTGCATCCATATTTTATATCATTTTTTCATCCAAATCCATCATTTAGGTGTCGTCTAGGTCACTGATCTTGATAATAATCTGAGAACATTAATCTCGCACCTACTAGAAGGCAGTAAATCGCTTGGTTAGATAGCTTTCAATTTTGCACGATTTCGATTATAGCTAACCTCTAATGTTTTACTGAAGTGTTGTGTTTACAAATCAGGTACAATTTTCACACACACAATATACACATTTATTTGGAACCTTTGTTCGCCATATTTTTCAAATGTACTCATTTACATTTATGAGAGAAGACATAAGTGTATATTTATATTGAAGTTGTAGTGCCCCTTGGTTGTTCCTATCTTTCTTATGATTGCCTTTTCACTTTTCTTATCATGTGGGTCGAGATTTTTCTTGGCCACTAGTTCTTCCACATTATATCTATTATTTTTTGATGGGACTGGAAAATATTTTATTATACTTGATATAGTTGTATCTTGTCTCATTCGTGCAATATTCTTACTCTTTTTTCTATCCAAATATTTTCAGTACTTGACATATCTTTCATTTATTGCATAAATGTCACAAGGTATTATGTGGCTTGTTGTGGTTTTGTAATTTGTATGAGGAAATGATGGTTAATTATGACTCTCTTTTTTAATTTTTGGTGTATTTATTTCATTTTGTTCATTAATTTTTTTAATTTACAACCAAATCTTCGTCATTCCATAGCTTCCTAGCTTTTTGACTGATTGTAGATTTTTTTTTGGTTTCTTTGGCTAATGGCTTCTTGTCCTTCCCACTTGGTTGGCATTAGTATCAGGGTTGATATTTGTTCATCTTTTAATGTGCTGCATATGGACTATTATCCTCATAATTTTAAGGTTTTTTTTATGAACTACAACTGATTAAATATCTAGATGAACTAAAAAAATAGTGATTAGAGATCACTGAGCTACTGAAATGATATGTAAGATGATTAAATCAGTCAATATGTTGTCATTGATGTCAACTAGTTTTGACAGTACTTATCATGATAGTTAAAACCATCTAAACATTTGTTAAAGGAAGAAAAGATGAAGAATAGAGATATCCACATGAGGAAAAGATGGATATGACAGAGAAGGAGAAGGTAAACATTGGGTAACTTATTTATGAGTCTATGGCTTTATATTGTTGACTTGAGCATGTTACATTAATCTATTATGAAGAAGAGATTTGAAATTGAACAAGTCAATGTGGTTGGTAATTGAATATTTCTGTATACACCGAGCCAGTGAATTGTATACCGAGTAACAGTATAACCAAGCTAGTTATCACCGACACATTTCTATATTAACCAAGTATGGATGAAAACATTAAATGCTAAGAACAATCAACTTAATTTGATGAGCTAGATATTGTTATGATTTTGAGGTTAAGGATGAAGTTTGTTATGAGATCTTTGATTGACAAAATTCAAACATGATCTAAAGGAAGAGATTGAAATGTGTTATGGACACATCTACTGAGGAAGCTTTAAGCAGAAAAATGGATGAAGGAGATTAAATGGAAAAATCTAATGGTTGATATGAAAAAATTTTACTTGTCTATATAAGAGATATGAGTTTCATTGTTGAAACTATGTCGTAAAAGGAGACTACAAAGATTTTGTCTGAAGATTGAATTCATGCATGCTTGATCAAACTGGTTATTGAAGAACCGAGCTGCAGAGATTACTGAGCATCAGAGAACCATTTATCGAGTGGAAGTAAGTTGAGAAATATTGAAGGAAGTGAATTTTCTAATGATCAGAGGATTTTAATGGCTTAGAATAGATTTGAATATTTGCAATTGAGTTGTATTTGAATTAGATTAGTACTGTATCAGTTTAACCATTGATTCAAAAAATTTCTTAACCGAGTGAACTTAATAGTCTTATGTAATACCCTATGACATTCAATGAATGTAAAGTGTTATCTTGTTGACCCCATAGTGAATGCTGGTCAAAGTTAACTATTAGTGATAATTATTCTAACTAGGTCACACCTAATAGTGTGTATTATAACCTTTAATAGGGTTGGCTCTTCACTAAGCTCACTTCAGAAGAGTGAATTATTTTGGGTTACCGATCCTAGGTGGTTTTTCCCTTAATAGAGTTTTCACATTAAATCATTGTGTTATTTGTTACTTGTTATGATTTTTTTTCTATCATAATTTACATACTGCATAGTTGATTTGGTTGGTAATCACAGTTGGATAATTACTGTTAATCAGTAAGGTGAAAATAGATTGATATTTTATGTTATTGAGCTGCATAATTTGTTGGAATTGTTTGATAAGGTACATCATTTTATTTGAGACTATAGGATAACTAATCTAACTGATTCACCCCCCCTCTTAGTTAATCTAACAATTGGTATTAGAGCGTATTGGCTACCTGGAAGAAAGTTTTAAGGACTTGAGCAAAAAGGTCACAAGATGTATAAGAGGGAAGTGTCAAAGTTGAACAAAGATAATTTCACCACATGGCAAAGCTGAATGAGACTTCACATATCTGGAATTGGAGATTCTGTTATACATTTACTTGATCATGGGTACATACAACAAAATGTTGGACATTTGACTCTTGATCAATTGAAAGACTGACATGAACACAACATTACTATGATAGAGATTGTTTCTACTCTATTTGATTCTGAATTTGAGGATGTCAAGGATTTCACTACAACAAAGAAAATGTGGGATAAACTTTCTCTAGTTCATGGTGGCTATGTGAATGTGATGAGAGCCAGAGCTAAAATCTTGAGAGGCCGATTTGATGACATGAAGATGAAAGAAGGAGAGAACATCACACAATACTCAAACCAAATCAAAGAGGTAGTAAATGCTATCTAAGGAGTAGGAGGTATTATTTCTAAAGACACTATGGTAAGTAAGATACTGAGAACCTTGCTGCATGTCTATGTAATCATAATATCTTCTATTCAAGAAATGAGGTCTATACCTAATAGCACTCTTACTCTTGATAGTTTGATTGGAAAGTTAACAACTTTTGAGCTGAATAATTTTGACAATAGTGTTATACCAAGTGTCAAATCTTCTTTTATGTCATCTCTTAAGATTGGTAAATCTAGTAGTAAGCATAATATAAGAAATGAAAGTGATAGTAACACTGAAGATGAGCTTGATGAGCTTGAAGCACTTATGGCCTGGAGACTGCAGAAAGGTAAAGGAAGATATAAGGGAAAGTTACCTTTATCTTGTTTTAATTGTAAAGAGGTTGGCCATATTGTAGCTAGATGTCCTAACAGGAAATAAGAAGATAAAGACCGATCTGGTGATGGAAAATTTGGCCGAAGGAATAAAAGAGGAAACTGACAGTACAACAGAGACAACTGAGATTATAGAGATAGAGGAAAAAAGGCTTATTACCTTGTTGATGATGATGATAATACCGAAACTGACACTGATGATGATGTTAAGGTAGTATTTGTTGCAATGAAGGATGATTCAGAAGAAGAAGAAACGTATGTAGAAACAACACTTATTTTTAAAGTTAGTAAGAATGATACTTGGATCATTGATAGTGGTTGTAAACATCACATGACCGGTGATGAAGATAAGTTTGAACATCTTGAGCATTATAATGGAGGATCAGTGAAAATGGAAAATTACACACCTTGCATGGTAAAAGAAAAGGATCTATTTTGTTGAATGATATAATTAGATGTGATAATTCATACTGGGTAAAAGGACTTAACTACAATTTTTTGAGTGTAGCACAACTAAATAACTCAGGTCACCGAGTTGCATTTGAAAGAAAGAAGGTTAAAATCTATGATGACAATGGAAAACTTGTTGGTACTGGAGGACAATCAAAAGGTAATTTATTTTATCTTGACACTGTTGAAACTTCTTATTTACTGGTGAAAAATGAAGATGCATGGTTATGGCATAAGAGGTTATTTCATGTAAACTTTGATAACATAATTGAGATCAGTAGGAAGAGAAAAGTTAGAGGATTGCCTAAACTAATGAAACCTAATCATGTTATTTGCCATCAATTTCAGAAAGGAAAGATGACCAAATCTATCTTAAAAAGTAAGGACTATTCATCTAAAGGAATTTTGGAGTTGATACACACTGACTTATGTGGTCCTATGAGAACTCAAAGCTACTATGGTGATAGATATTTCATTTTATTTATTGATGACTATACTAGGTGGTGTAACTACAAGTCTTGCTCACTTGACCCTAAACTCTCCTAGGATCTTCACAAGGCTACTTCTTTAGCCTATAGGGCTCTTTACCAAGTAACCCCTCAAGGATTCAGTCTATGAACCTTTTCCTCTCCAACTTATCAACACCAACCATGAAATCAAACTTCTGTCACAATGCTCCATGGGTACCTTCTAGCACCATCATTCCCAAATACTCAACCTTAGTCATGTTGATCATCAAAATGGAGAGAAAGGTTAATTCATTTGAAATGTGATAAAAAACCATTCCTAACCATATCATTTCCAAATAAATACCTATCACTATCAAATTTTCTTGATGAGTGTCCCCAAATATGGATACAAGGCTATTAGGCCTAATTGGACACCTGTTGGCTTATAACACAAAAACTTACTTAACAAAGTGCTCAAAAAATTACATATTCTAGTACCCTTTTGGGAAAACTTTAGGATTCATCTGGTTTCCCTTCCCCAACCTGTTCGTACAGTGGGCTGCTATAAATATGCCTAAAATTAAGGGTTTCAAGCTTTTCTAACTAAACCAATGAGGGTTTGGTATTTCACACAAATAAACCATTCACCAAGACCCCTCCTTGGTTGTGATGCTTCCCAACACACAACTATTGGAGATTTGCTAGCAGGCCAGTATTGATTGTATATTTTTCATTGATGACAACATATGGAAAGTAGCATGCATGGAAGTCTTATGCATTAATCTTTCAATATATGTAGCATGGACATGATATCAGAATGATATCATGGGCGTAGAGGTTAACTATTAGTACAAATAGTTATATAGCAGCTTGTGTCAGTAGTGTTCCTGATAGAGTAACATGCAGTGTTCTGTGTATGGTTGTCCATAAAGTTATCATGGATCCTTGCGTGCTTGGATATATGTTGAAGGTATGTTAGTGATGTTTCAGTCATGGACGCATAGTCTGATAATAAGTAGAAGTGAAGTTATACAATCGCTATTCACCAGTAGCAGTTTCCTATGTTTGTTCAGGAGAGCTGATAGAGATTTTACTAGTTATGGAGTTGTGCCTATCATGTGGATATGCACCCTTGGATTTAAGCTTAGAGGAGAGTTATTGATGTTTAGTTAAGAGTGCATGAAGTAATTCAGATTGAGGAGAAATATCCAATTATTTTGGTAGAGCTGATAGTGTGTAGCATGCACCTACAATTATCTTTTTGGACAAGTCCCATAATGTGTTGCATGCATAGTAGAGCCGACATAATGTTTATCAAAGTTTTTTATGGTTTTTCTAATATGATTTCAAGGTGGTTCTAATAGGCCGACTTGATTATATCATTTAGTGGAAAGATATTTATAGGAAGTCATTTGTGATTGCTTGAGTGTGGTTCATGGTTGATTAAGAAGAGTAGAGCAGAGTGTGTGAAGTGTTGAGCCATCAGAAGAAGGTCTATGTGACCAAGTAAAGTATTTGTACTATACATTGGAACTAATCCAGACAACAGGTCAAAGCACAGTTCACCAAGATCCATATATAGTATGTATCAATTAAACAAAAAGTTTTAGCCTTCGCCCCTTTGAGCAGTGTGCTCTTGGACAATGCATCCTCTCCCCTAATAGGGACAATTTTAAAAGACTCCTAATAGGGTCTAACCCTTGACCAGGTCTACTGTACTAAATATATTGTAAAGCAACTCCTAACAGGGTTAAGGATCTTCTAACAAGGATCATAATACACTAGTGCAGAATATTAGTGGGTGTTAATTCCCATAGGGTTTTTTACCTATTTGGGTTTCCCCATAACCAAAATATTGGTGTCATGTTCATATATTCTTTCATTGTGTTTATGGTTTATGTTTAAGTATATTTAATTGGATAAAGAATTGAAACTTGTAGATAACTGATTCATGCCCCCCCTCTCAGTTATCTCTTGGGACTATTCCTACAAATTGGTATTAGAGCCAAGTGCCTCAGAGATAAATTTTAATAGCTTGAGGTTGATCAAATGGCATACTTCAGAAAAGAAAGTCCTAAGTTTGATGGAGAGAATTATCTTGATTGGAAGAACAAGATGGTGACTCATTGGCAGTGCATTGGTTTTGAAGTTTTTGATGTAACTATCAAAGCAGCCAAGATCCCTTCCCTAGAAGACCTTGAAAAGGATGATGCTACTGAAAGACAAAAGGAATTGTTTCATCAGAATGCTATTGCTAAAGAAGCCCTTATTAGTGCCCTATCTGATGGTGAGTTTTTAGAAATAAAAAAGGTAGATACAACTCACAAAATATGGAAGCACCTAGAAGACATATTTGAAGGAGACAAACAAGCAAAGGATGTGTGTAGAAAGACATGGAAGAAAAGATATAATGCATTGGAGATTCTACCTGAAGAAAATATCAGAGCTTACAATCAAAGGATAAATGAAGCAGTTGCTGGAATCAGAAACAATGGTGGAGAGATTTCAGAAGAGGACATTATGGACAAGTTAATGACTACTCTCACTCCTGAATATGAAAGCAAGATCAACATCCTTGATGAGACCATGTAGATTACATCTAATTTCAAGAGAGAGACCTTGATCAGAAAAATCTCAGCTTTTGAGATTTCAAGATTGAAGACAGAACCTAAAAGTGAGACAACCTTCAAAGCAACAGTTCATGTTAAGAAATCTACAAACACTTCTGGTAATTTTGATGATGATGATGATGAAGAGAAAACACTAGATGATTTCATTTCTATGATTTCCAAAAGAGAAAAGAAAGGAAAAGGAAAATATGAAGGTCAATTACCATTTAAGTTCTTTTCATGTAATAAGATCAGTCACTTTGCATCTAAGTGTCCTACTAGAGCTAGAAAGTTCAAAAAGGATTACAAGCCTAAGTATTCTACAGAATGCTACTATGCTAGAGATGGAGTTTCAGATGATGAATCAGGTGAAGAATAAATTGGATTCATTGCTATTATAGAAAAAATGAATAATAAGAAAAATCATAAAGATGATAAAAAGGAACAAGAACTAGCATTGATTTCACAAGCTGACATAAGAACAGACTGGATTATAGATAGTGGTTGTTCACATCACATGATAGGTGATAAAGATAGATTTGTTCATTTAGACAAATACAATGGTGGTATGGTCAGATTTGGAGACAACACTCCTAAACCAATAGTTGGCAGAGGAGCCATCACCTTGAATGGAAATAATAGTACTAATGATGTTCTTTATGTTGATGGTTTGAAACATAACCTTCTCAGTGTTGGACAGGTACTTGGAAAAGGCTATCAGTTGGAGTTTAAAGATGATAAATGAATCATTAACAACAAGGATGGTGTTATGATTGCATCAGGCTCAAAGACAAGAGGTAACATTTTCCAACTCAATTTAGAAGCAAGTTGTTTTGTTGCTAAATTTGATGACAGTTGGTTGTGGCATAAAAGACTATGTCTGTAATACCCTCTCCTATGGTGATACTTGGATTTTCTGATTTGGACATCCTATTATGATGGTTAGAACTACATATTTACATTTATGTTTTTTGGATGATGATATGTTTATCAGATGATTGATATGCTCATTTATGGTTATCATTTATATGTTTATGAAATGAGAAAACCATCTATCTTTATATGTTTTATGGAGCTAACCCAAGGATTTGAATCTAACCATTATCATGATGTTTTATGTTCATGTATATGTGTCTGATGTGTTTTCATGACTCAAGATGAAGTTGTAGTTACTCACTTAGTTGAGGTCCACATGATGTATCGATCCTGGTCATCTATTTGCATATATATCATTTGTATGTATATCCATATGTATATATATGTATCTCTTCTTGGTGATGTAGGATTGCAGGTACCGGGTATCATCTCCACCTGGCTTCATAGGTCTGAGTGATTCCTCAAAATCCTTGATCATTGTTGTTGTTACGGAGATATCACTAGGTTCCACAGGAATGAACTCTACCTTTGATCCTTTTATCCTTAGGTGGGGATTTCTTGAGTTAGTCCCTTGTGTGGGTGATGTATTTCTGTGTCCTCTCAGTTTATTGGCTTTGTGGATCTTGTAGCTGGTTTCTTGTCTTTTGCTTTCATTGAGTATAAGGTTTTGAGTATGGTAGCTCTAATTGTCTTCATGGTATGTTAGATTTTGTTAGTAGATTATTGATGTGAATTATTGTTCATTTGAGGGTATGATTTAGTAATTTATTTTTATTAGTAGCTACTTATGTACTAGTGTACCTTGTTAGGAATGAGTTAGTATGTGATCAAATCTTGTGATTTTAATATCAATAATAATTCTATGATATTATTTTATAATATTCATGATAACAAAATGCCTATGACAATAATAATAATAAATGTTTTAATAATAGTGGTATATTTCACCTTATATATCACTATTGTATTTTGTAAAAGAATATGGATTAGTGTATGAATAAATAATATGTTTTATAATAATAATATTCATAATATTAAATATTCGTAATAATATGTCTTACTTATGGTATATGTACCATAAGCATATGGGTGCACACATATGTCTATGAATACATATATATATTATTATTATATAATTATTGTGAGAAGGAAAATTATTTTTAGATAATAATAAATCTATGTTATTCTCATAAATGGTAAATAGGATTAGTAAATTCTATTACCATAGCTAAGTAAATTAGTAAATTATTCTTAAGGTTAAATATTCTATTTTGTCATCCTTAAATTTAGGAGATAGAAATTAAAACCTTATTAAATAAAATATGATTATCCATTCACGGGAATGGTTTTACAAACCATATAATTAACCATATTATTAACGAGTGGATAGTTGTATCGGTTGGAATACTCGTGCACCTACTCCCTCCAATCTATATATAGGAAATATTTCCTATGTGAGGGGAGTTTATGGAAGAAGGAAATAATAATAAGAGGAGTACTATGCTTGTAGAAAAAATGATATTGTGAGGAGAGAATTTCATAATTCCCTGAGATTGGCATTTGGTTGTTTCAAGTAGAGGCTGGAGATTTCATCCAGAAGGAGTCTGAGGATTGCTAGAAGGAGACTGAGAGAATAGGGCTCTTCTTCATCAACCGAATCCTGCAGGACTCCTAGTTGGAATCCATCCTAAGAGATAATTATCTTTCTATTATGAATGTTTTTATTTGGTTGAATGCTTCTCTATATGTTTTGTTATGTTGTAGAATGTTTATTATACATTATTGTATTTTGCCAGCCATCTATACATTATACAAATGCTATATTATTGTATTACAAATGCTATATTATTGTATTATTTTGCTAGCCATCTATACATTATACAAATGCTATATTATTGTATTATTTTGCCAGCCGTCTATACATTATACAAATATATATTATTGTATTACAAATGGTATAGTATTGTATTATTCTGTCGGCCGTTTATTGTATTATTCTGTCATTTTTTTATTGTAATATTCTATCAATACAAACATTCTGTCATTTTAATATGAATTTATTCTATGTCGTTTATACAATACAAATGTTATTGTGTTAGTCATTTTTGTTTTATTTATATTATGCCAGCCGTTTATAATATTCTGTCATTGCAAATATTCTGTCATTCATTTTATTATGTCAGTCGTTTATGCAATAGAAATATTGTGGCATTGTAGTATTATGTTAGTCGTTTGTGCAATAGAAATATTCTATCATTTTATTATGCTAGCCAGCCATTTATACAACTTTATAGAATCCCGAGTATAACATTGTTTTATTCTCGTGTTTGGATTAGGGTTTGTTTTTGAATCCCGAGGGATTAGTATTGTTTCGAGTTTTGATTGAATTACTCAATCCTGAGTTATTATTACTGTTTAAATGCCACATGTGGAATAGGGTTCATTTTGTTTGTAGGAGTGATGAATGTTTGCTATTTCAGGTCAGTTTAGACAAGTATAACATTTAAGTATAAGTTACGATACTTTAATTTCTTATACTTTAAGTTACTTTAATTTCTTATACTTTAAGTTATACTTGTATAAATAAATTAGGTACCTTTCAGGAAGTTTGAGATAGGTTTCAGCTTCTTAGGAATTAAGATGCAACTTCTAATTTTTGGAGTTTTTGAAAAAAAATTAGACTTAGTCAAATTTTAGGCGTATGGAATTTTGTACAAACTATATGGAAACTTTGTATAGACTATAAATATGTTCATTACTTGTTTGATGGAGGTATGTGGTGCATTTAGATGCTTAAATAGGGTTAGGAGATGTGTAGGAAGCATGATTAGGGTTTAGGATTGTCTAAAAGGATCAGGACCATTCTAAACATCCTTAAATGTTCCTAATTTCCCTAAACATCCATAAACTATCTTATTATTTTCTATTCTTTGATGTGGTTCTCAAATGTGTTTATGATGTGTTTTTACTACATCTATGATGTATTTGTGATATGTGGGTTAAGGGTAGAAAACATAACAACACCAAGTGAGTGGCTCTCAGTGCAGGGCTGGGGCCCTAAGTGGCTAGAACCAAGATAACCGACTGAAGAGTTATTTAACAATGACAATTTAATTAAAATTTATCGGAATGGGTTCAAATAGTAAAAATATTAATAGATACCTCACCCATGTGAGTAGTGCTAGTAAAGGCTATGGATGGGAGTGGGAGAAGGTTCCTATGCATAGGTACGATCGAATGGCACTTGTCTGTATGAAAGGTATTTGGTTCCGCATGTGCCTACTTGGGGGCCAGCGCCCAGAGAGGCTAGTACGAGGACAACCCAAGAGGTGAGGGCTATGTGATGACACTCACTTAGGTTGTTTCTTAGAGTTTCTATCAAGCCTTAGAACCCTTGGGAAAAGATTTATACTTTTATCTTATTTTTGTTTGCTATTTGGGAAAGGTTACCCAACCTTAGGTATGGCCTAGCTATTCCCTCTTTGTGGACCTTGGTGTTTATCTCCTAGCATGGGGGAGTGGGCCTTTTAGGTATCCATATGGTTGGGTGGTAAATATTTTTATCGAGGTACCTTTTGCGGATGTAGTGCTTATGGATTCGTGCTTGCATAGTGTCCTAGTTTTGAAGACTTGTACTTATCTTTCATTATGTAAAATTATTGTCACCTCCCAAGAGGAGATGAATGTAATGTAATTATTAATGTATTTCAAAATGATTTAATTGTAATGGGTAGACTTAGGAGAAAGGAAAAAGGGATATCACAAACTTTATATATATGATGTGTGTTGAAAAGAAAAGGATTTTGTAACATTCCAAGTTAAGTAGTATGTTTTTCATTATTGTTGATTAAGTGAAAAGCTATTGAAAATCAAATGTAACAATTGTAATGTATCAAATGATTTAGATGATTCTATTTTCTTTAAAAGTTATATTGTTCATAAAGGGTACTTAGGAAAATAGATGGATTTAAATGGAAAATTGAAATGAAAGTACTTTGAATTTCTTTGTAAAGAATCTTCAAATGATATGATGTAGTTTAATTTAATAAGTAAATCTTGTTGTTAGTATACTTAAAGGTCTTAAATGAATTGTTCATAAAATAGTAGGGAACCTTGGGAGGAATCTAAGTTTAACTACGTTTAAGTTTTGTTTAAGTTTTGTTCACATAATTTTTTTTAAAAATTTTAAAATATTTCATAAATCATTACTTAGGTTTTTCTTTTACAAAGAGAATCTTTGTTCTCTTCCCCAGTTCCCTTGTGGGGCATGACAATGTCATATCAATTTTGATAACATAGTAAAGATAAGAAATGTAAAGGCAGTAAGAGATCTACCTAGCATAGGAAAGCCAGTTGATACTATATGCAGGGAATGTGTGATGGGAAAGCATGTGAGAAATTCATTTGGGAGAAAGTACAATTCACTAGAGAACAAGTTGGATCTGATTCATACAGACCTATGTGGTCTAACTCAAACAAGATCATACTATGGTGAAAGGTATTTCATTTTGTTTGTTGATGATTATACTAGGATGATGTGGGTTGTGTTCTTGAAAGATAAGTCAGAAGCATTTGAGAAGTTCAAAATATTCAAAGCTAAGGTTGAGAATGAATCTAGACTAAAGATAAATTTTTTGAGATTGGATAGAGGAGGAGAATTGACCTCTGACAGATTCTATGAGTACTGTGAAGAACATGGCATAAAGAGATAGTTAAGTGCACCTAGAACCCCTTAGCAGAATGGAATTGTAGAGAGAAGAAATAGGATCATCCTTGATACAATGTACAACATCATGATTGAAGGAAAAGTTGCACACACCTATTCGAGAGATGCGGTCAATACAATAGTCTACACCATCGATAGAATTCAATTGAGGCTAGGTGTTGACAAAAAACTATATGAGCTATGGTCTAGTAATGTTTCCACAGTAAAATACTTCAGAATCTTTGGAAGCAAGTGCTACATCAAGAGGGATGAAGTAGTAGGCATGTTTGATGCAAGAAGTGATGAAGGTATTTTTCTTGGTTACTCTACTAAAAGTAAAGCTTATAGATGTTTCAATTTAAGATTGAAAAAGATCATTGAAAGTGTTCATGTTAAGATTGATGAAAAGTTTATGGTTTAAGAAAGATATCATGATTAATCACCCATGATTGAAGAAGAACCCAGACCCTCCACTAGTGAGATAGTTATTGAAGAAATGTTTGGCAATATTGATTTATTATTCAATGACCCTGAGACAAGTGAAGAAGAAAATCCTAAGGCTAATGAGTCAGCATCACCTAAAGTTCCAAAGTTTACATCTAGAAATCATTCCAAGAAAGACATCATTGGAGATCAAAGCAACAAAGTCTTAACAAGGTCACAAAGAAAGAACTCAGCTAGTAGTGAAGCGATATGTTTACTATCTCAGATTGAACCTCTAAGTGTTGAAGATGCATGTACTGATTCAGATTAGCATGATGCTATGAAAGAAGAACTTGATTAGATTGTTAAGAATGACACTTGGGAACTAGTCCCAAGACCTAGTGATAAGAATGTGATTGGAAAAAAGTGGATATTAAGAAACAAGATGAATGAAGATGGTACAATAGTAAGAAACAAAGCAAGGTTAGTAAGTAAAGGGTATGCACAAAGAGAAGGCATTGATTATTCATACACTTGCACTTATGAGCAGATTAGAATATATTAAGTTGTTTCTAGCTTATGCTACAGTTAAAAAATTCAAAGTATATCAAATAGATGTCAAGTCAGCATTCTTGAATGGAGATTTAAAAGAAGTATACATTGAGCAACCAGAAGGATTCACCTTATTGGATAGTCCTGATATGGTATGCAGATTGAAGAAGGCCCTCTATGGACTTAAGCAAGCCCCTAGAGCATGGTATGAGAGACTAGATGGATATCTAACAAAGATTGGATTCAAGAAAGGAGTAGCAGATTGTAATCTATTCATTAGAGAGACATTTGAAGGTCTACTACTTGTAGCTATATTTGTTGATGACATTATCTTTGGAGGTAATGAAAAATTGAGTGTAGAATTTGCCAAAGAAATGCAGAATGAGTTTGAGATGAGTATGATTGGTCCTATAAAATACTTTTTGGGACTAAATGTGCAGCTGACAAAAAAAGGAATTTTTATTAATCAGTCCAAATATGTGAAAGAGATACTGAAGAAATTCAAGATGGATGATTGCAAGCCAGTAGGAACACCTACGATCACTAGATACAAGCTTACAAAAGAAGATGACTCAACAATAGTAGATATAACATTGTATAAGTCTATGATTGCTGAACTTATATATCTTACTCAGACTAGACCTGATATTTCCAATGTAGTTGGCATAGTTGGAAGATTTACTAAATAAAGTCACCTCATGGCAATAAAGAGAATATTTAGATACTTGTAGGGCACTATAGATTATGGTATATGGTATCCTAATTTAGAAAATGCTGAGCTTCATGTGTACACTGATGTAGATTGGGTAGGATGTGTTGATGATAGAAAGAGTACATCAAGTGGAGCAATGTTTCTTGGTAATAGACTTGTCACTTGGACAAGCAAGAAAAAAAATTGTATTTCTCAGTGAACAACAGAAGAGGAGTATGTTGTAGTAGCCTTGAATTATTCTACAATTGTTTGGATCAAGTAGATGATAAAGAATTTTGGTATTAAGATTGATTATCCTATTGTTATTCACTGTGATAACACTAGCACTATCAATATGTCCAAGAACCTTATGATGCATGCAAAGACAAAGCACATTGAGATCAAGTATCACTTCCTAAGAGAGAAAGTGGCAGAGAAAGAAGTCAAGTTGGACTATGTGAGTACTAAAGATCAGTTGGTAGATATATTCACAAAGCCCTTACCTAAGGATACTTTTGAGTATCTCAGGGAGAAGTTGGGAGTAATTCCCTTCCCTGATTCTGCTTAGAAGAAAGAAGGAAAGGCATCAGTCCTTAGGGACTGATGGAAGGTTGACTACTCTACCTCAAGAGTAGTATCAGTGCTTAAAATGAATGGTGCCCTTTGCCATTGATGTCAAAGGGGGAGTAATATACAGAGTCATGAAAAACAAAAGTAAAAGGAGGAGTAATATACTAAGGGGGAGCATCATTCAGTTACGACAGTAGTTTAGTTGAGGAAATGGAGAATATTGAAAAAATTACAGCAAATGGAGGATTCATTTTTGGGGGAGTTTTGAAGAGGAAATGGGGAATGTTATGAAAGAAATGTTCATTTGGGTTGATGGTGGTTTTTCATTCCACATGTTTCCATCAATGCCAAAGGGGGAGATTGTTGGAGATTTGCCAATAGGCCAGTACTGACTATATGTTTGTCATTGATGACAACATATGGAAAGTAGCATGTATGGAAGTATTATGTAGTAAGATTTCATTATATGTAGCATGGACATGATATAAACATGATATCATGGGCGTAGAGGTTAACTATTAGTACAGATAGTTATATAGCAGCTAGTGTCAGCAGTGTTCTTGACAAAGTAATGTGCAGTGTTCTATGTATGGTTGTCCGTATAGTTATCATGGAGCCTTGCACACTTGGATATATGTTGAAGACATGTTAGTGATGTTTCATTCATGGACGCATAGTCTGATAATTAGTAGAAGTGAAGTTATGTAGTCACTATTCACCAGTAGCAGTTTCTTGTGTTTGTTCAGAAGAGCCGACAAAGATTTTATTAGTTTTGGAGTTGCCCCTATCATGTGGGTATGCACCCTTGGATTTAAGCTTAGAGGAGAGTTATTTATGTTCAATTAAGAGAACATGAAGTAATTTATCTTGAGGAGAAATATCTAGTTATTTTGGTAGAGCTGATAGTGTGTAGCATGCGTCTACAATTAGCTTTTTGGACAGGTCCTAGAATGTGTTGCGTGCATAGTAGAACCGACAAAATGTTTATCAAAGTTTGTTATGGTTTCTCTAATATGATTTCAAGGTGTTTCTAATAGGCTGACTTGATTATATCATTTAGAAGAAAGATATTTATAGGCAGTCATTTGTGATTGCTTAAGTGTGGTTCATGGTTGATTAAGAAGAGCAGAGCAGAGTGTGCGAAGTGTTGAGAAATCAAAAGAAGGTCTATGTAACCAAGTAAAGTATTTGTGCTATACATTAGAACTAATCAAGATAGTAGGTTAAATCATAGTTCACCAAGATCTAGATATAGTGTGTATCTATTAAACAAAAGGTTGTAGCCTTCACCCCTTTGAGCAGTGTGCTCTTGGACAGTGCGTCCTCTCCCCTAATAAGGACAATTGTAAAAGACTCCTAATAGGGTTAGACCCTTGACCAGGTCTACTATACTAAATATATTGTAAAGAAACTCCTAATAGGGTTAAGGATCTTCTAACAAGGATCATAATACACTACTGCAGAATATTAGTGGGTGTCAATTCCCACCAAGGTTTATGCTTTATGTTTAAGTATACTTAATTGGATAAAGAATTGAAACTTGTAGATAACTGATTCACCCCCCACCCCTACCCCCCCTCTCAGTTATCTCTTGGGACTATTCCTAACAACAACCTCCTCTTTATATGCTTTTATTGAAGCAATGAATTCATTCAATCACTCTTCTTGTCTCTGCAACTCACTGTGATCCCTAGCCATGCACTCCTGGCTCACCTAGGGAATCACTTTAAAAATAGATTTCTTGATTTCTAGGGCCCCATCTTCTACCATATGGTTACACATGGATTCTAGTCATAGATCCAAAAGGGCCATACAATTTTTATAGTGGGAGAGTGAGCTAGCACTCTATTTATCAAACACTGTCTGGACAGACCCGAGACAGGCCAAAAAACTAAAAATTAACAAAACAAAACTAAAACCTAAAAAAAAGAATAAATCCTACCACAATGAATGTAATGAAAGACTAATCTACCATATTCAATGATCACAGTCACCAAACTAATCCATATCAACTCTGATACAATTTAAGTCTTCTGAGCTCTACACAAAAATACATAGAAATTCTTCTTTCCAAAACTTGATTTTCGTATAGAATGATTCCCAATTTCCAAAATTAGGGGTTTTCACCAATTTATACCTATTCCCATTTGTTAGGACCCTTGGGTCAGGATTTGTCAGCTCTGAGCCTTTTTCCTAGGTTTAAGGAAATGTTGTCATGACAACTTTCAAAGTTGTCATAACAACTTTTTGTGGTTTGTCTAACCACTTGGTTGCAATATTTTGTGACTTAACCAAAAATACATTTAGTCCATTAAGACCATGCCTATCCCTTGAATACATCAATGAGACATTTTTCAACATTTTCCAACTTTGGGTAACTTGTCTAATTCTGCCAAATCTGGCTCAACTAAGCTCAACTAGGAAGCTAAGCTCAACTAGGATTTAGGGACACCAACTGAGATCTTCCAAACTAAACCAAAAACACACTAGGACCAACTAGTCCCCTTATTTCACTAGTTTCTTGGCGAAGGCCACTACAAGCCAAATATCACAAACTAGGGACCCTGGGTTACTAGATAGCCTTACCTAGGTGCCCTGCACCATACTCCCCCACCAAAAAAACTCAAGTCACTCCTGTGACTAAAATTTCCTTTGAGATTCCAAGATTTTTGAAGTCTGTAACTTCAACCCATATGGCTTCGGACTCTAGTTTGTTCTTTCACTAGATGAGGTGTTCCTTGTACACCTTGTGCCTAGTGGTCTTCTTGATCCTTGAGTCCAAGACCTTCTCTTCTTGTAGCTGCATCTTGGGAGATAGTGCATGAGGTTTGACATCTATATGAATCTCTAAACTATTCACATTCTTCTTGATTAGAGGACCTTTGAATTTGATTAAATCTAATACATTGAACAATGGGAAGATGTTCAGTCCAAGAGGCAAATCCAATTTATATGCATTAGTCCCATATTTAGATAAGATTTGGCAGGGTCCTACTCTCTTCATCTAAAGCTTTGTAGACACACCCTTCTATAACCTAGATTTTTTCAAATGAACCATGACATATTCCCCTACCTCAAACTAAACATTGTTTCTTTTCTCATCTATCTTGGCCTTCAACTTTTGAGTTGATTCTAGGATGTTCTTCCTCACCTGCTCTTGAATCTCCTTTATGGTTTGAGTAAAGTCTTTAGCATGACCACTCCTATATTCCATGGCTCCAAGGTCTCTAAGTTCACATACACCCCTTGGTTGCATCCCATAAACAATCTCAAATGGGCCCTTGTTGGTGGTCCTGTTAACACTATCATTGTAGGAATACTCTACTTGGGGAAGCACCACATCCCATGTCTGTCCATTCTCCTTGGTTAGGCACCTCAGAATGTTACCTAAAACTCTATTAACCACCTCAGTTTTTCCATCAGTCTGAGGATGCTAAGCTGAACCAAATGAAAGATTGGTACCCAATCTACTCCATAATGTTTTCCAAAAGTGGCTCATAAACTTGACATCCCTATCTGATACAATGCTTAGGGGTAGTCCATGGATTCTTACAATCTCCTTAAAGAATAGATGATCAATGCTACTAGCATCATGTGTAGTTTTGCAAGGTATAAAATGACTCATCTTACTAAATATGTTTATCACAACATAGATACTATCATGGCCATGCTTGGTCTTGGGTAGGCCCACAATGAAATCCATGCTCACACACTCCTATGGTCTATTAGGGACTAGTAGAGGTTGGTACAAACCTACATTTCTAGATCCTCCTTTTTCCATCATGCACAGTACACATTGCTCAATATATTTGGTCACATCTCTAACTAGCTTTGGCCAATGGTAAAACCTTTGCACAAGATCTATTGTTTTGTTCACCCCAAAATTTATGCAGGGGTATCCTCAGTTCCTGAAGGTTTTGGCATTCTCGGTAACTATTTGGTGGGGCTCGATTACTTGGCTAGTGATCTCAATAGAAGGCTAGAGTTTCTCAGTCTTTGGTGATAGTTCTCGGTTGATGTTTGTTTGGCTTCACTATGGAGCTCGATGGTCATGGTAAAGGTTATCAGTTTGAAGTACTGACAGAGCTCAGTGGATGATGGTCACTCAGTGTTCCTAGTGCTCGATGCCTGGTTACCGACTAGGACTTAGTGGTTTTGGTGCTCAGTGTTTGGTAATTGATGGGGTCTTGGTGTTGCTTACTGGTGCTTGGTGTTCTTGCTGACTGACTTGGTTGTTTGGATGAATCAGCTTGGCCGACTAGTGCATTTAATTTGGGTCACATTCCTCAAGTTATGGATTGACCGTTGGACATGTGGGGACCTAGATCTAGCATGTTGCATTGTCCTATGTGGATCTAGAGGCTGAATTGATGAATTAAATATGTGTAAGGCTATTTGTGAGTTGATTGTGGTTGCATTTAATATTTGTATATTTTGGAAGCTGACTGGGTTTTGGGATTTCATTATTTGTAAAGCTGACTTGTGGCTGGAGATTAGTACTTAAGACAGTGCTTGGGTAGTTGTTTAGAGAGTTAGTTAGGGATTAGAGATCTGGAGATAGAGTAGAGTTAGTAGCTTGTGAGCTTAGGAACAAGAAGATTTCTTGGTGGTTTATGAGCATAAGTTTAGATCTTTCTTAGAGTGCCTACCAGTGTCTTGTTGTGTTGCAGACCTGGGCTAGCTGGGAGATGTGTTGGATCCTGTGTGATCTTGCAGAATTTTTTCTTTCTTTATAATTGGCCATAACTGGGAAGGCCTTACAACTTGACACATTGCATGTAATTAGTTAGTTAATGAATAAAGATATCTATTTTCTTTCAGATCTGGTTTGGTGTTGTGTTATTCCATTATGTTGTGGTTTGGCTACAAGTTTGGATAGTCCTTAATTGGATTCTCCATCCTTGACTACATCAAGTGGTATTAGAGCTGAGTTGATCTTGTTTGGAGAAAAGTTGGTGAACAGATTGTGCACAAACTGAGTTGCAGATCCGTGGCACTAAAATTGTGGAATCTTGCCCTAGTTATTTATGTGAGGTGGCAGGTTGTGATCTGACTTGCATACAACTTGGAGGTTGTCACAAGATCTTCATGATGTGGTGGAGATGAATATTTCTGAGAGGTTTTCTCAATTGGAAGCAGAATTGCTAAACTAAGTTAAGAACCTTGTGAAGGAAAGTATTGTTGAGCTTTGTAGAGCTTACCAGAGTTGGAGTATGCCAATCTAGAGGAAATTTGTCTGGCCTATTAGAAGACTGGTCTGAGACAGAAGACATGCGGAAGCATGTGAAATTGGTTTTGATGGTTAGTTGGTGGAGTCTGACATGAAACTTGTAGAGAAACTTGTGGCTATTGTTGAGTTACCTGTAATTTCCAACATTGTTGTTGACCTTGTTGAGGCTAGTGAGAAGATTGGTTTTCATGTTCAGTCAGTTGTTCTTGTCATGGAAATCATAGAGCATCTAGTTGTGCTTGACCAATTTTCTTTAGATAAGGAGATACCTATTGTTGAACACCTTTGTGAGGATGGTGTTGCTGAATTATTGTTGTTTGGTGTTGAGGTGCATAGATTGTTTGCTGGTTGTGGACTTGAGTCACTGATTGACAGTGATGAGTCTTGTGATGAGATTCTTAGATGGTATTTTGACTAGATGCTTGGTGATGGGTTGAAGGCTCAGTCCATTCTGGATGTTGAACATGCTGACTGGTTGGCTCCAGATCAGTTAAGGAGGACTTGGCTGATGAACTTGTGCATTTTCTTGGCTTTGAGGATTGACAAGCCTTATGTGAAGATGAAGTGGATGGCATATTTTCTTAAAGGACCAAAGTGTGGGACACACTTTCTTATTTACCCTAGGTGACTCATGCAGGGGCATCCTCGATTCCTGAAGGTTCTGGTAGTCTTGGTAACTATCTATTGGGGCTCAGTTACTTGGTTGGTGTTCTCAATAGAAGGATGGAGTTTCTTGGTCTTTGGTGATAGTTCTAGGTCAAAGTTTGTTTGGCTTCACCGATGGATCTTGGTGGTCATGGTAAAGGTTCTCAGTTGAAAGTACTGACAGAGCTCAGTGGATGATGGTCACTCAGTGTTCCTAGTGCTCAGTTCCTTGTTACTGACTGGGACTCAATGGTTCTAGTGCTCAGTGTTTGGTTACTGACAAGGTCTTGATGTTTCTTACTGGCGCTCGGTGTTCTTGCTGACCGACTTGGTTGTTTGGATGAATCAGCTTGGCCAACTAGTGCATTTAATTTGGGTCACATTCCTTGAGTTATGGATTGACTATTGGATGTGTGGGGACCTAGATATGGTGTGCTACATTCTCCTATGTGGATCTGGAGGCCGACTTGATGAATTAAATATTTTTAAGGCTATTTGTGAGCTGACTATGGTTGCATTTAATATTTGTATATTTTGGAAGCCGACTGGGTTTTGGGATTTAATTGTTTGTAAAGATGACTTGTAGCTAGAGATTATTACTTAAGAGGGTCCTTGGGTAGTTTTTTAGAGAGTAAGTCAGCGAGTAGTGATCTAGAGACAACACAAAGTTAGTAGCTTGTGAGCTTAGGAACAAGAAGATTTCTTGGTGGCTTGCAAGCACAAGTTTAGATCTTTCTTGGAGTGCCTACTAGTGTCCTATTGTGTTGTAGACCTAGGATAGCTAGGAGATGTGTTGGATCCTTCATGATCTTGCAGAACTATTTCTTGCTTTGTAATTGGCCATAATCAGGAAGGCCTTATAGCCTAACACATTGCATGTAATTAGTTAGTTAATGAATAAAGGTATCTATTTTCTTTCAGATTTGGTTTGGTGTTATGTTATTCCTTTGTGTTGTGGTTTGGCTGCAAGTTTGGACAGTCCTTAATTGGATCCTCCATCCTTGACTACATAAAAAATGGCAACTCAAGCTACCATTATGATTTTCCTATATGAGGTTTTCCCTCATTGATCCCTTGGGGAGACACAACTGATTTCCCCTAAACAACAAACCACTTTGCAAGGTAAAATCAGAAAACTTGCTATGAAAATGATTCTAAAAATTAGAGCATACCTTATAGGCTTCACCAAAGTCTTCATCATCCTTATAGAGGTTCTTGAAACTCTCTATCCCAATGCTATGTAACTGAACTTCTTGTATGGTCAACAACCTCCTACTTAGTGCATCTACAACCTTGTTTAACTACCCCTTTTTGTGCTTTATTATGAAGGTGAATGCTTGAAGGTATTCCATCCACTTTAGTTGTCTATTGCTTAACTTCTCTTGTTTGTTGATGTAGCTAAGGGCTTGGTTGTCAGTAAACACTATAAAATCCTTGGGTAGCAAGTAATGTCTCCACTTTCTAAGAGATTGTACCAAGGCATATAGCTCCAAATCATAAGAAGAGTATTTATTCTTAGCTTCATTTAATTTCTCACTAAAGAATGCTATTGGTCTACTATCTTGGATTAACACACCCCCTACTGCCATCCCACTAGCATCACACTCCAAGGTGAAAAGTTTGTCAAAACTAGGCAGTCTAAGGATAGGTTGTGTTGCTACTTGTTCCTTCAACTTTTTGAATGCTTGGTATATTGTAGAAGTCCATTTAAACTTGGTCTTGAGACCACCTTTAATGGTGTCTACCATTGGTCCACAAATACCACTAAATTGCCTTATGAACTTCCTGTAAAATTAAGCCCACCCATGAAAGCTCCTTACCTCTGTTGTTGTGGTTGGTGTATGAAAACTTAAGATAGCTTCCACCTTTCTTGGATCCATTTTCAATGATCCATGGGATACTAAAAACCCCAAATAAACAAGCTCTTGTTTGAAGAACTCCCATTTCTCTAGGTTGATGGATAGCTTTTCCTCCTATAGCCTTTTGAGGACCATCTCCACATGCTTTAAATGTTCTTCTATTGTCTTACTGAAGATGAGTATATCATCTATATATACCACCAAAAATATCTATGTGAAATATTTAAGCACTTCATTCATGAGCCTCATGAATGTGATAGGTGCATTTGAGAGGCCAAATGGCATAACTCTCCACTCATATAGCCCATCAGTTTCCTTAAATTTTGTCTTCCATTCATCCCCATCCTTGATTCTAATCTGGTGGTATCCACTTTTGAGGTCCAATTTGGTGAAGTACATTCCCCCTCCAAGACAGTCCATTAGATTGTCAATCCTAGGTATGGGGAACTTGTACCAGTTTGTGATTCTATTGATGTCTCTTGAATCTGTACAAAGCCTCCATTTTCCACCTTTTTTAGATGCCAACACAACCAGGATTGCACAAGGTCTTATACTTTTCCTGATTAACCCTTGATCCAAAAGTTATTGCACTTGCCTAGCCACCTCCAAGTTTTGTTCTAGAGTGAGCTTATAAGCTTCCTTATTGGGTAATGATGCACTAGGTACAAAGTTTGTCTAATGGCTTATCACTCTCCTAGGAGGTAAGGTTGTTGGAGTACCATCACTGACTATATCTTTTTACTTCTCAAGCAACTCTTGAATTGCAGATGGAAATGGATCTGGTTTAGTTTTCCCTTCCTCTTTGGTCTTGAGTAGAATAACATACTCATCACTATCCTTATCCTTGAGGGATTTGATGAAATCTTTTCTACCACTCATCAAGATGCTAGGAGTCTTGGACTATGATTCATCTTCTTCCAATAAGGACTGTATCTTGAAAGTCTTGTTATCCTTCTTGAAGGATATTGAGTTCTCCTTCCCATCGTACATTGCATTCCTATCAAATTGCCAAGGCCTTCCTAGTAGTAAGTGGCATGCATCCTTAGGAAATACATCACAAAGTAAATTATCCTTATACCCTGCAATTGAAAACTCCACCCAAGTCTACTCATTCTGTTAGGAATGGGAACTCTGAGAGGGGGGGGTGTGGTGAATCACTATTCTACAATATTAATTTTTGATCTCTTGAAACTTAGCTCAATTGATTAAATATTGAATTGAATAACAATGAAAATGAAGTAAAAAATAATAACACATTACACTAGATATGATTACGGGCAAACCTTGGCCAAAGGAAAAACCCTGGTGGGAATTAATACCAACTAATAATTGTACTTGTGTATTATGAACCTATTAATATTCCTTTGCCTTGTTAGGAGCAGTCATTATAATGCTTTAGTACAATGACCTGGTCAAGGGTCAGACCCTATTAGGAGTCTTTTACAAATAACCCTGTTAGGGGTGGCTGGCTCACTACCATAGCTCACTACTCAATGAAGAAGGCTACAACCTCCTGGATATCAGATACACACTATATCTACAAGGTGAACTACTACTATGACACTTCTTGTCTGATCAGTTCCTTTTGTGCGCTGATGCTTTAACAGCTTGTAAATATCTATATCATTCTTACTACTCTTAACACATACTTCTCATACTTCTTCTCTTCAATTACATCTTCTTTTTTGACTCACCATTTTCAAATACAAAAGTGCATGTCTTATATATAGGTGCAACCAAAACTATTTACTAAGTCAACCTATAACCTATTACATACAATGCTTCCAAATGAATTAGCTCAAGTGTGTTTACATACATTGATATCAATATGTTTATAACACATTTACAATAGGTGCATAGCCTTTAAAAAATAATAAGATACATGCTATACAAAAAATTAACTGTTGGCTCCATGCTCTATTCTGTTCTACCGCTCACTATCTGTGTCAGTTCAGCTCGTCGTAACTTCTTCATAC
This sequence comes from Chamaecyparis obtusa, assembly GCA_027943335.1. NCBI lineage: Eukaryota > Viridiplantae > Streptophyta > Pinopsida > Cupressales > Cupressaceae > Chamaecyparis > Chamaecyparis obtusa. Next base: position 212,207 of record BSBK01002465.1, on the reverse strand, counting down.
TATCAAATCTGACCATGCATTCTTAACCATAGATAACTAACATAATCAAAATCTTATCTTCAAAGGAAAATATGAAAAATTGGTCATACACACGTGCATCGATGCTCTAATTATTAGGTGCTTCACTGACTATTTTGTCTTCCGTACTTAGCCAAATTCTGATCTTCTAAGTTATTGTGCTAACTCAAAAACTTCATATGACTTTGTTGCCATAATTGCAACACTAAAATTAGTCATATACACTACTATACTAAAATTTCCAATGATCTCCCCCTTTTTCATTAATGGCAACAAAGGAATATGGCAAAGTTGCTAAACTACATCTTTACACAAAAGTTTTCTATCTTATACTCTTATCCTTTTCTGAATACTGTACATCATATACTAACTCTCTTATATCATATTACTCTACTACTCCATATTAATCTACTCCCCCTTTGACATTAATGACAAAGTGCACAAAAATGAATCTTCAAGTACTTACAGAGAAAGTACATCCAAGTATGCAATCTTAAGTTTTTGGATCTCTTGCTGCCAAAATGCCTTGAGTGCATCAACTATCTGTAGATGGGTGCATAATGCATAGGTTAGCTTCTCCATATTTTCCAAATATATACATGGAGTTTGATCATATGTCACTATTGTGGCATCTATCTCCTTGATGTTTTGATTCAACACATCCAATGAGGATGCAAGTGCATTTCTCAACTGAGTTTGTCTAGCCCTTAACTTCGCAATCTCTATTTCCACCTTCTGAATTTTGTCCAACTTCCTTGATAGAAATTATTGCACATGTTAACATCTTTAGTGAGATCTTCCAATGATTTTCTCACACTTTCCACAATAGATTCAACTTCTTGAATCTTCTTGGAAAGGTCTGAAGTATGTTTCTCTTTATTCATACAATCAACAATTATTTTCCTTCCTTTAGCTACTAAATCTTTCAGCATAGCTTGACCAACCTTTAGAGAATTAAGGTCAAGTGAGAAGTTACTTATCAGTTCAGTCAACCTTTTCTTGACATATTTCTCTTTTGCAATCTGGGATGCTCATTCCTCAAGACTTTAGGAATTTCCTTTGAAGCTAGATAGGATGTTGCTAACTATTGGAAACTACAATTGAAACAATTATTGTATTGTCATTGATGTCAAACTTTAATTGGTAAGATTGTTGCTACTTAGGAAAGTACTATATCTATTTGAGTGTTGTTAAGGGGCTAAGAAAGGTTGGTAACAATAGTACCTAGGGAAATTTTGAGTTATCTTGGTACTACAAAGTGTACTTGACTATGTTGCACAATGATGAGATAATGTATTGTTTATCTTAGTAAGACTAAAGATTAAACTGGTAGGCTTAACTAAGCAAAGAATGGAAAAATCATGTTTAAGCCGAGTGATGTTAGTGTTGACCGAGTTAGTATATGCTAAGAAAAATTATAGTGTCGACCGAGCATCAGTAAATTGTCGAGGAAGACAGTGTAAGCTAAGGAAACAGTTTTAGTAATGACTGAGCTTTCTACATGAAGACCGAGTGGACAATCATAGTATTGACTAAGCATCAGCAATTTTATATTTGAAGAGAATTTAATTTTGGAGCCGACATTGTTGAATTATTTGATTATGTAAAATGTGTTGACTTTATTTATTGATTGTTTGGAAGCATTAAATGCACTGTAAAACTTTTTATTGTAAATCTTTAAGAGATTTGAGATGATTCTAGAAAAGGAGCCGAAGAACATGAAGTGGGTAGATTCAATGAATCTGACCTAACCCTAAGATCTACAAATGAGATTGAGTGAAAAAAGATGAGTTAACCTAATTAAGGAAAATATAAGGGAACCTGAACATTTGGATATGTATGTACATGGAGAACAGAGAATGTTGGAAGAGGAAAATTTTATTGATTGAATAAGTAGAAAAGGCTGAAGGAGAATTGTGGTGATTGCTTGAAGAAAAGTTCTGAGAAGATCAGAGATGGAAATGGAAAAGTTTCAAACTCAGTAAACCAGCATTAGTGTATGGAATCAAATCTAATATTTGCAAAGTGAGTTGTATATTTTTCAGATAATACTGCTGCTACTTTCTAACCATTGTAATAGTCAAAATCCTTTTAACAGAGGTTGACCTAATAGTCATATGTTAAATCCTTTGAACAAGGTTGCATTCTAATGGAGTGTATGTAAGTCCTATGAATAGGCTCACTTTTAACAGGGTGATTGAAATCTTTTAACCAGGTCACACCTAACAGTGTGTATTGTAACCTTTGGCAGGGTTGGCTTTTTACCGAGCTCACTTCAAAAGAGTGAAAATAATAGTAGCATGTTACAAAGTGGTTTTTCCCAAATTGGGTTTCCACTATAAATCCTAGTGTTAATACTTGTGTGAATGTTTTAGTTTGAACACTACTATGTTTTACAAGTTAAGTTACAGCTGGGTAGTGGACTGCATTGTTAGATGTTTCTATTATTGAATCAGTGATGACCAAGTTTGTTTTGGTTATTGGATCTGATTTAAGGATAAGTTTTTTATATTGTTTTATACATCAGGACCTGAGAACAATTGATTCACCCCCACTCTTTGTCATTCTAAATCATATTAACAATTGGTATCAGAGCTTTGTTGCTTATTATTAGTGTTGACAAAAATCAAGTTTAAAGGGGCTTGAAGCAAACCATCAGGATGTATAAGAAGGACGTACCGAAGCTGAACAAGGAAAAATTCCCTACATGGAAAATCTTGATGAAGCTGCATCTAGCTAGTATTGGTGACTCACCAAAGTACTACATTGAGAATAGTTATGTCTCACCTTTCGCACCTTTGACTACCGAAGAAATGAGAGCTAAGAAAGAAGATAATCAGGCAATGCTAGAAATTGCATCTGCCCTAAGTTATCTAGAATTTGAGGACATTAAGGATTGTACAACTACTAAGGATATGTGGGACACTCTTGCAAGGATCTATGGTGGTGACTTGAATGTGTTGAAAGAAAAGGTTGAGAGTCTTAGAGGTAAGTTTGATGAAATGAGAATGCAAGAAGGTGAAAACATTGCACAATATTGTGGTAGAATAAAAGAAGTTGTGAATGCTATTAGAGGAGAAAATGGGGCTATTGATGATGAAACTATAATTGGGAAAGTACTAAGAACCCTGCATCCTATATATGCTATTAAGATCTTAGCTATTTAGGAATCTAGATGTAACTCTGCTAATGTGCTTACTTTGGAAAGTTTGGTTGGTAAGCTGACTGCTTTTGAACTCTCTAACTATGATAATTTCACTGTTGGAAGCATTGGAAATGTTGAATTTGCTTTCAAGTCACAACTAGTTTTGAATAAGCCAAAGAAAGAAATAGAAAGATGCATTAGTGAAAGTGAAAGTGAAAGTGATAGTGAAAGTGATAGTGACACTTCTGATGAAGACCTAGAAGATCTAGAAGATCTTATGGCTAGAAGACTGAGAAGGGGAAAAGGAAAGTATAAAGGTAAACTCTCTATTATATGTTTTGCATGTAATAAAGTTGGTCATATAGCTGCTAGATATCCTAATAGGAAGGATAAAGATGATGAAAGGAAAAGAAAACACCAAAATAGAAAAGATGACAAAAGCTACCGATGGAACAGAGACTACAAGGGAAAAGGTAAGAAATCTTGTTACATTGTTGAAAAAGAGACTGACACTGATAGTGATGATTTTGAAATTGAGGTAGTCTATGTTGCAATGAAAGATGAATTTGATGAGGATGAGAAAATTGCATTGATATCCTATGTGAACAAGAATGATAAATGGAATATTGATAGTGGCTGTTCACATCACATGACTGGTGACAAAAATAAGTTTGAGACTTTACATCATTACAGAGGTAAAAGTGTAAAATTCGGTAATGATGCACCATGTCCTGTTAGAGGAAAATGTTTGATTAAACTAACTGATAAGATACCTTTTGAAAATGCATATTGGGTTGAAGGTCTTAATTATAATTTGTTAAGTTTTACTCAGCTTAACAAAACTAGTTATTGAGTGAAATTTCATCACAAGAAAGCTAAAATATTTAATGCTACTGGAGAACTGAATGGAAGTGGAGATCAGACTAGAGGTAATTTGTTCTATCTTGACCTATTTGAAGAAACATGTTTAATTGCACAACTTGATGATATTTGGTTATGTCATAAAAGGCTGTGTCATGTTAACTTTGACAATCTGGTAGAGATAAGTAAGAAGAAAAAGGTAAGAGGTCTACCTAGATTGAAGAAACCTAAGAATGTGATGTGCAAGGAATGCCAGTTAGGAAAAATGACAAAGTCAAGTTTCAAGAGAAAATCCTTTACTTTTGAAAACATTTTTAGATTTGGTTCATACTGACCTTTGTGGACCCATGGGTGTATAAAGTTACAATGGTGCTAGATACTTTATCTTATTTGTTGATGATCATACTAGGATGATGCATGTGATGTTTCTAAAAGAAAAATCTGAAGCTTTTCAATTCTTTAAGTGGTATTTGGCTAAGGTTGAAAAGGAGATAGGTAGGAGCTTGAAATGTCTTAGATCTGACTGAGGTGGAGAATTTACATCAAATGAATTTAATCTATTTTGCAATGATAGAGGAACTAAAAGATAGATGTCTGCACCTAGAACACCTTCACATAATGGTATAGCAGAAAGGAGAAACAAATCTATATTGGATTGTGCAAGGACATTGATGATTGAAAAGAATATGGCACAAAAATATTATAAAGAATCTATAAGCACTGCTGTCTACACTCTTAACCGGGTACAGATCAAGAAAGTTACAAAGCTGACACCCTATGAATTATGGCATGGGCATGCACCGAGTGTTAAATACTTTAGAATCTTTGGAAGTAAGTGCTATATATTAAAAGACACTAGGAATGGAAATTTTGATGCTAAGAGTGATGAAGGCATATTCCTAGGGTACTCCACAAAAAGTAAAGCTTATAAGTGTTTGAAATCTAACACTAACAAAATTGTGGAAAGTGTGAATGTCAAAATTGATGAGTATGTAGAAAGAAATGAAGTTGACAACAAAAGAGAACCATAAGATTATAGATCTTTTGTGTACATTGAAGAAGAAAAAGAGGCAAGTAATAGACTTGCACCTGATGCTGAGTCTCGGGTAAGCAATGCCAAGCAACAGATAGAAGCTGCTGAGCATTAGGAAAATAGTGCTGAGAGAGAACAAGAACATGTCGAGCTACAAGAAAATGCTATTGAGTATCAGGAAGAGGTTGTCGAGCATTCTAAATTTGACTCTGACAATCTTACTGAGGAACATGATGAAATAAAGGAGAGAAAAGCTAAACCTATTTTGGCAAAATATGTAAGAAGACATCATAAGCCTAAATAGATAATTGGAGACAAAAATTTTGGAATCTAGACCAGAAGTAAGACTAAGGATCCAACATGGCTACTATGTGAATTTGAACCAAAGACAACTATTGAAGCATTGGAGAATGAAGACTGGATACAAGCAATGAATGAAGAAATTGACCAGATTGAGAAGAATGATACTTGGACTCTAGTGCCGAGACCTGAAAATAAAAATGTTATAGGAACAAAATGGGTGTTTCAGAATAAGATGAATGAAAATGGTGAAATCACTAGAAACAAAGCTAGGCTAGTATGCAAAGGCTACGTACAAGAAGAAGGAATAGATTATGGGGAGACATTTTCCCATGTAGCTAGATTGGAAGATGTAAGAACTCTTCTTGCATATGCTGCTTATAAAGATTTCAAGGTCTATCAAATGGATGTCAAGTCTACATTTTTTGGTATACTAGAAGAAGAAGTTTACATAGAACAACCAGAAGGTTTTATTGATCCAAACATAAGACACATGGTGTGCAAACTAAACAAAGCATTATATGGATTGAAGCAAGCTCCTAGAGCATGGTATGAGATGTTGCACAACTACTTGATACAGATTGGATTTTCAAGAACAAATGACACAAGCAATTTGTACATGAAGGATGAAGAAGGTAAAGGTATCCTGTTGGAAAAAAAATTTGTTGATGACATTATTTTTGGTGGACAAGATGCATTATGTAAAAGTTTCTCAAATTAAATGCAAACTAAAATTTGAAATGAGTATGTTTGGTGAGATCAAATTTTTTGTTGGTTTACAAGTATATCAGAGGAAGAATGGAATTTTCATTACACAGTCTAAGTATGTTAATGAAATATTGAAAACTTTTGGGATGGAAGATGCTAAACTAGTGGGAACTCCCATGGTTACTGGACAAAAGTTATCTAAGAATGATGATGCTGTAGAAGTGAATCAGACTCTGTACAGATCCATGATTAGAAAATTGTAGTATGTTGTACATAGCAGACTAGATATTACATTAGCTATTGGGATTGTGGTCTGCCAATCCTAAGGAAACACATATGATGGCCATGAAAAGAATTATGAGATACTTGAAAGGAACTAGTGACTATGGTCTATATTATAAGAAAGATGACAAATTTGAACTCTGAGTTTATAAAGATGCTGATTGGGAAGGAAATGTAGATGATAGAAAGAGTACTAGTGGTGGAGCTTTCTTTCTTGGATAGAGATTAGTCTCCTAGACAAGTAAGAAACAAAATTGCATTTCCCAATCTACTGTCAAGGTCGAGTATGTTGCTGTTGCAGTAAACTGTTCAAACTTTGTATGGATAAAACAATTGTTGATAGGCATGAAAGAATAAATCACTAAACCTATTGTTATTTTATGTGACAAGACAAGTGCTATCAATATTTCTAAGAATCTAGTGATGCACACTAAGACCAAACACATTGCAATCAAGTATCACTACTTGAGAGAATTAGTACAAGACAAAGAAGTTCGCATGGAATATGTGAATACAAAAGAACAATTAGAAGACATATTCACTAAAGCTTTACCCAGAGAAGCTCATGAGTATTTGAGAAGTCAATTAGGGGTTCTTCCCCTAATTGAGGCTGCCTAGACAAGCTAGGAACATTGCATCAAATATGCTATAGCAGAAAATTTGACAAATTGATGCAGACGATTGTCACACTTTAGGGCTAGCCTAGAGTTGTGAAGAGAAGAAAAGACAAGGAATCAGTCATAAGCAAGATGATAGAGGGAGAAACATTGAGCTGCACAGATATTATCTACATCTCATGGATGTATATTTTAGTTGTTGCTTTGGCATTTTTGTCAAAGAGGGAGAATGAATTGATATGATAACACGTGATACTAAAAAGTAAGAGGGAGATGAACTGATGAAACTGAAGATAAGGATGATGAACTAAAATGAAGGATCAGGATAGAGATAGATCTAAATACTTATGACAATCACAGAAGTGAGGTTTATAGGATTCTAAATCAGAATGAAGCTAAGGATATTATAAAATAGCTCTCTGATGAACATATAAGTTTTTGGATTGGTCGGTAATCCATGTGTTATTCAGGTGATATAAAATGGTGTTGCCATCAATGCCAAAGATAGAGATTGTTCGAAACTACAATTGAAACAATTGTTGTATTTTCATTGATGTCAAACCTTAATTGGTAAGACTATTGCTACTTAGGAAAGTACTATATCTATTTGAGTGTTGCTAAGGGGCTAAGCAAGGTTGGTAACAATAGCACCTAGGGAAAGGTTGAGTTATCTTGATACTACAAAGTGTACTTGACTATGTTGCACAATGATGAGATAATGTATTGTTTATCTTAGTAAGATTGAAGACTAAACTAGTAGGCTTAATTGAGCAAAGAATGGAAAAATCATGTTTAAGCTGAGTGATGTTAGTGTCGACCGAGTTAGTATATGTTGAGAAAAATTATAGTGTCAACCAAGCATCAGTAAATTGCTGAGGAAGACAATGTAAGCTAAGGAAATAGTTTTAGTAATGACTGAGATTTCTACATGAAGACTGAGTGGACAATCACAGTATTGACCAAGCATCAAAAATTTTATATTTGAAGAGAATTTAATTTTGGAGCCAACATTGTTGAATTCTTGGATTATGTAAAACATGTTGACTTTATTTATTGATTTTTTGGAAGCATTAAATGCACTGTAAAACATTTTATTATAAATCTTTAAGAGATTTGAGATGATTCTAGAAAAGGAACTGAAGAACATGAAGTAGGTAGATTCGATGAATCTAACCTAACCCTAAGATCTATGAATGATATTGAGCAGCAAAAGATGAGTTAACCTAATTGAGGAAAATATAAGAGAACCTGAACATTTGGATATGTATGTACATGGAGAACAGAGAATGTTGGAAGAGGAAACTTTTATTGACTGAATAAGTAGAAAAGGCTGAAGGAGAATTGTGGTGATTGCTTGAAGAAAAGTTCTGAGTAGATCATAGATGGAAATGGAAAAGTTTCAAACTCAGTAAACTAGCATTAGTGTACAGAATCAGATTTGAAATTTGCAAAGTGAGTTGTTTATTTTTCAGATAATACTACTGCTACTTTCTAACCATTGTAACATTCAAAATCCTTTTAATAGAGGTTGACCTAATAGTCATATGTTAAATCCTTTGAACAAGGTTGCATTCTAATGGAGCGTATGTAAGTCCTATGACTAGGCTCACTTTTAATAGGGTGATTGAAATCCTTTAACCGGGTCACACCTAACAGTGTGTATTGTAACCTTTGACAGGGTTGTCTTTTTACCGAGCTCACTTCAGAAGAGTGAAAATAATAGTAGCATGTTACAAAGTGGTTTTTCCCAAATTGGGTTTCCACTATAAATTCTGGTGTTAATACTTGTGTGAATGTTTTGGTTTGAACATTACAATGTTTTACAAGTTAAGTTATAGTTGGGTAGTGGACTGCATTGTTAGATGTTTCTATTATTGAATCAGTGATGGCCGAGTTTGTTTTTGTTATTGGATCTAATTTAAGGATAAGTTTTTGATATTGTTTTATACATCAGGACCTGAGAACAACTGATTCACCCCCCCTCTCTATTGTTCTAAATCATATTAAAAACTAACATTATCCACTGAATGAACACTTGTTACTTTCTTATCCTTAGGCAATAGACTATTCAATATATTGATTGATTCAACAAACAAGGGATTTCTCATAACTTGTTTCTCTTTTGCTTTCTCCATTGCTAACACACTAATTTTTATCAGATCTTCTTCTCCCCAAGAGTCTAAACTAGTTGTATTAGGTGTCAAACTTGACAAAAATGAAACTGATGGCTTAGGGGTAAGGAGTGAGCTTTGACTTACTTCCATAATATCAGTCTTTGCATTTACTAGGATATCCATAGAATGTTCTTCTTTATGTTTCTCTTCCTTCTCACTTGCAGGTTCATCTTCCTTCTCACTTTCTTGTCTAGTCGAGTCTTCAACTTGGACTTGTCCTTGTTGCATAGATGTGTCTTCACCACATAGTATCTCAGCATCTTTTGTTGTCACAAAGGCTTCCTCAAACTTATCAAGATCCTTATCTGATGGTGCCATGGATATTTCTACATCATCTATCATAATTGTTTCATCCTTAGCTTCAGGCATGGGCATAGAATCATGTGGACCTATCATAGGTTCATCAAGGATCTCAGATTCTTTTTCTAGCTCAGAGGGTACTTGGGTTGCAGGCACAGTAGGAGGATACATGTGTCTTTCCAAAAACACCTTCTCAAATGCCTTTTCTATCTCCTTAGTAACCAACTCATAATCCTTGTTCATAATTTGCAGAATTTTTAGTTTAGTTCTTAGGTGAGGCTTCACCAAATCTAGCAATAAGGTTTTCTCTTCCACTGAACAGACAGGAAGGTTTTCATTGAGTGTCTTTTCCCTTATCCTAAAATCTTCTTCTATGGCTTGTCTCTTCAAAGAGTCCAAAATGTTCCAAACATTATTTGGAATGATAGTCTTAAGTTCCAAAACTATCTTCTTCAACTTAATCATCTACTTTATAATCATAGAATGGATCTCTGATTTATCAATCTCTTGATACTTATCATAGAAATTTTAAATTTAATCTATTCTCCCTTCATCAACAATTTTAGTTCTCAACACTTTTAGATTCGGTTTGAATCCTACCTCATGAGGTTCTTGTGTGTTCCTTCCTTGGCTTCTTGTTGTCCTTGATGATGGGTGGCTTGCACTGGTTTGCTTCTTCCTTTTAGGAATCTTGCTAGGCTCAGAAGGAGGAGTGGACTCTAGATCAATAGTAGGTGTAGGCACAGAGATGTTTTATTCTATCTTTTTCTTCTTTTCCTTAGGATCATAAGATTTCTTTTTTTTGACATTAGAAGAGGGTGCGCTCTCAAGTTGCATTGCAATCTTGGCTTCCCTTGCCTTATCTAGGTCTGCTTGTGTGCCACCATGGATTTTTAGAATGTTTGAAGCTATCTTGGATTCTTTTCTTTTGGTCGCAACACTATATAAGACAAAGTCTACTTGTCTTGTCTTTTCTTCATAAGTACCCCATCTTGGTTCATTGGGATCCTTAGGTGCTGATAGGAGGACTTGTGCATAGGGTTCTAGAATGTGTTCCTCTACTTCATAACCAAGTGTATGGATCCACTTATTCCTAGGATCCACTACTTCCATGCATGTGATATTAATTTCCACCATGAAACATATACTATCCTTATACTTCTCCACTATACTCTCAGGTATCGTATACCTTCTCTTCATCTTGATTCTGAATGTCTTTATTTCTAATTCCATGAAATCTTTCAAGGTTATCTTAAATGTTGCCTTGAATGAAATTTGTGGCAATGTAGGTAGGCACTTGTCAAGATAAGGATCTGATATTTTACCGACAATGTGAAAGTACATGTAAATGATTAGTGACCCAAATCTGAACACTTTTCTCTTATCATTCTTGATAGCCCTTATGCTATCCAACAAATGTGTGTGCAAGATCTCACAGAGGTTGAACTCTCCATTTTCTCTTACAATTCTAATAGTTTCTAGAACTATTTCCGTAGATACACTATTGACTCTGTTAGCATGCTGGAACTTATAACCTAGAATCATCACCATGAGTTTTATATCCTTCTCCTCAATGGGCTTAATTGTTAGGCCACGCTTATCACTTTGAGACTTACAAGCCTCCTCAGCTTGTTTTCTGAAATCCTTACTAGTAGGAAGAATGACATCGATCTTAGAAAGTCCAGCATCTCATAAATGAGATCTAATCTAATGTGAATTGGAACTTCTCCAATCCAAAATAGGTCATCATGAATTCTTCTTAGTAGGATTTTAATCCATTCATATTCATAGAACTCATATGTAGTTGCATACTCTAGGGTTGTTTTCTAATTGTGTGAACTCATTCTTGAATGTCATGTCTAGATTTACAATTGTTTCAATGAGAGACCTTATTCTATCCAATCCTACAGGTTCCTTCTTATAGTATATGTATGCACAAATATCTTCTACATGCATTACTCCCATTGGAGTTGTAGAAAATGCCCCTTCTAGGTCATCTAAGACTAACTTAAAGGGATGCTTCTTGAACACACATCTCTTCCTTTCTGTACCATCAAATATAATTGGAGTGGCTATTTCTTACATGATCAACACTTAAATAGGTTTTCAAAGGGTTTCTAAACCATCACGTTTGAACTAGGGTTCTGCAACCAACTTAACTTCTTTTTCTGATGAAAAAAATTGTAATCTTCCAATTCTAACTACTTTGTTCTCATGTGCTCTCCAAGGGCTTAATCTCGAATGAAAATGTGTGGATAATGGATCTCTGATGACTATTAAAACACATTTCTACAATTAATACTTGCCACCATAATACAAAATATAATAGAAAATTCCAAAAAAAATTTCTAGTAACAATCAGGCTGTGATCTAGCATACAACATGATCTAGTATCCAAACAACTATAACCAAAGGCGCATACTCTGAGGGTGAGTATACCAGTCATGCAGGGTTCTAGAGCTAATCTAGCTCCCCCTATGACCATGAGGGTCATTCATCCTAAAGTAGAAGGTGCATCCACTAAGGATGCATCTACTACTATTGCACTGACATTATCTTTCTTTACTTCCATCCAAGTCTTGCTCGTATCTTCTGTAGCTTGTACAAAATTGATTTCTCCTGATTCATCCAATATTGATCTTTGAGACTAATTAGGGCTTTCTTGTCTTTGTGCTTTTGATCTGAAAAACTTTGAGATGTGTCCAACCTTGTTACAAGAGTGACAAATAACTAGAGGCCTTATATTCCTCAATGCATTGATGTGAGTTACCATACTGCATTGTCTAGTTGCATGACCATTATAATTGCATATATGACATGTAGTGTTCAAAGGACTTCTAAGACTTTGCTATTGTTGATTTATCTAACTTTGCTGAGTCTGATTTCTTTGATTTGATCTACAATTCATAGCTTTATGACCAAATTTATTGCATGAACAACAATAACCATTGAAAGGTCTTACCTCTTTACAATCTCTTGCTATATGTCCATGCTTGTTACAGACATAAAAAGTTTGATTTACTAGCTTGCATTCATCCTTAGATGGTTCTGCTTTAGATTCAATAAGATTTTTAGTCTTCTTAGCTTCTATAGATTCTTCTGGTGCTTTCCTTCTTTCTCACATATCATTGATTTGATTTTGCACTTTATTGAATCCAATACCAGTAGTATGTCCTTTAATCTTCTATGCATACAACTGTGACTCTATTATATTAGTACTTGTGTGCAATTTGTCAATATGATTATTTGCTTCAATCAATTTAGATTCCATCTATTTCTTGATTTTTTCTAACTCCAATATTTTCATGTTTTCTTGCATAAGTTCATCATCTATCTATTTGTTCTCTTTGATCTGTTCTTCATAGGCTTCCTGATTATTGAATAACTTTTAATCCAACTCTTCAATCTGATCCTTCAGAGACATGTTTTCTTCATTCAACTTTTTGACCATTTTTCCCAAATCATTGTTTGAACAATCTTTCAAATCTTTTCTAAGTTTCTTGATGAATACGTGTACGCCACTGACATTCAATTTCAGTTCTTCAATTTCTCATTTAGATCTGTCAAGATCTTCAAAAGCTTCTTCAAGATTCTTCTTCAGATGTTTCACTTCTTCCAAACCCATGATCTCCTCAAGTGGTTAAAATTCTCTTTAGAGGACCAAAGATCTAATACCAATTATTAGGAATGGGAACACTGAGAGGGGGGTGAATCAGTGTTCTACAATCTTAATATCTAATCTCTTGAAACTTAACTCAATTGCTTAAATACTTAATTGAATAACAATGCAAATAAAGTAAACAACCATAACACATAACACCAGATATGATTATGGGGAAACCTTGGCCAAAGGAAAAACCCTGGTGGGAGTTAATACCCACTAATAATTGTACTTGTGTATTATGAACCTGTTAATGTTCCTTTTCCCTATTAGGAGTAGTCATTACAATGCTTTAATACAATGAACTAGTCAAGGGTTAGACCTTGTTAGGAGTCTTTTACAAATAACCCTACTAGGGGTGGCTGGCTCACTGCCAAAGCTCATTGCTCAATGAAGAAGACTAAAACCTACTGGATATCAGATACACACTATATCTACAAGGTGAACTACTGCTATGCCACTGCTTGTCTGATCAGTTCCTTTTATGTGCTGATGCTTTAACCTCTTGTAAATATCTATATCATTCTTACTGCTCTTAACACATAATTCACATACTTCTTCTCTTCAATTACATCTTCTTTTTTGACTCACCATTTTCAAATACAAAAGTGCATGTCTTATATATAGGTGCAACCAAAACTATTTACTAAGTCAGCCTATAACCTATTATATACAATGCTTCCAAATGAATTGGCTCAAGTGTGTTTACATACATTGATATCAACATGTTTATAACACATTTACAATAGGCACATAGCCTTTAAAAAACAATAAGATACACACTATACAAAAAACTATCGGCTCCATGCTTTGTTCTGTTCTGCCTCTCACTGTCTGTGTCACTTCAACTCACTTTAATTTCTTTATACTATCAAATCTGACCATGCATTCTTAACCATAGCTTACTAACATACTCAAAATCTTATCTTCAAGGGTGCATCCCAAAACTCGGTCATACACACATGCACTGATAATCTGATCATCAGGTGCTTCACTGACTATTTTGTCTTCCATACTTAGCCAAATTCTAATCTTCTAAGTTTTTGTGCTGACTCAAAAACTTCATATGACTTTGTTACCATAATGAAAACACTAAAATTAGTCATATACACTAGTATAGTCAACTTTCCAACACATTCACTAACACACTCTACCCTTTATTCAGCCATGTCACCTTGTATGGATTTACATGAGGGATCTTCTCCAATTTTAGTTTGTTCACAACTTCTTCTAATATGATATTGTCTATGGAGCTTGAATCCACAATCACTTTAGAAACCTTGCCAAGGATTTTACATCTCATCCTAAACAAAGCTCTCCTATGCTTGGTTTCATCCTTAACTGGTTGTCTGGTCAAAATCCTTTTGAACATTAAGTTCTCTCCCATTTCTTATTCAATATGGTCAACCTTAGGTGTCTTAACACTTTTTATGTCTTCATGGGTGTATGCAATCCTTTTCCCATTATTTGATGAGGTAGACTTATCAAGGAACCTATAAGCCAGGTGGCCCAACTGGCCACAATTGTAACACTTCATACTTGCAAAGTATGAGTTGCTCCTATCTACACCTCTTCCTCTATTTGAGCCTCCTTGAGTACCTCTACCTCTTGAGTGACCCCCTCTTGGATTGGTGTCACCTCCATGCTTGGTCAGCTTGGACTCTCCTTGTTTTCTTTTCTCATTACCCCTACCTTGATAACCACCTCGGTGACCCACTTGGTCTCTACCTCTACCTCTACCCTTATTATTGGAGTCTCCTTTCTTCTTGTTCCTCTGTTCAACCTTGAGGGCTAATTGGTGGCACTTTTGAATAGTGGTTGGATTCCACAAGCTTATCTCTTCCTAGATGTTCCATTTGAAACCACTCAAATATCTGGCTACCTTGATAGATTCCTCTTCTTGGATCTTGGACCTAAGGCATATCTTGTGAAACTCCTCTATATAAGAGGCCACATCTAAGTCCTTTTGTTTTAATCATTGTCTCTTTCTATGAAGTTTAATCTCATAGTCTTCTGGTAGATAATTTTCCATCACCTTAGTCACCATGGCTTTCCAATTTTCTATAGGTAGCTTTCCCATTTTGACTCTTTCATCTTGTAGGTACTTCCACCATGTCAAGGGTGATCCTCTTAATCTTGATTTGGAAACCTTAATCTTTTGGGCTTCTATCACACCCTCACACTCAAAATGGTTTTCCATCCCCTAAATCCATTCCATGACTATCTCGATATCTATTTTCCCACTAAATAGTGGTAGTCCTTCAAATGCCTTTGCATTCAGTGCTTTGATGGCTTTCAAGAATGGTTCCTCATTCATTGGAGGGTCTGGTTCAGGCATGATGTCATCCTCATCAATGAGCTTTTCACCCCTGACACTATTTTTAGCATCTTTGTTTTGTTCTTGAGATCTCTGATCAATTACTTCTTGGAGTTTGATCCTCATCTCATCCATGGCATCTTCAAGGAGTCTATTTCTCTCCTTTTACTCTTCCACCTCTCTAGCTAGCTCTAAATTTGTCACCATATTTCTCTCCCCTTCTGATTCACTAGTATATAGAGACATGCACTAACTCCCAAATCTTTAACTGCTCTAATACCAATCTGGTGTAACTACAAGTCTTGCTCACTTGAACCTAGTCTCTCCTAGGATCTTCACAAGGATACTTATTTATCCTATAGGGATCTTTACCAAGTAACCTGACAAGGATTCAATCTATAACCCTTTTCCTCTTCAACTTCTCAACACCAACCATGAAATCAAACTTTTGTCACAATGCTCCATGGATGCCTTCTAGCACCATCATTCCCAAATACTCACCCTTAATCATGCTGATCATCAAAATGGAGAGAAAGGTTAATTCATTTTACATGTGATCTAAAAACATGCCTAACCATATCATTTCCAAATAAATCCCTATCGCTAGCAAAGTTTCTTTGTTGACTGTCCCCAAATAGGGCTACATGGCTATTAAGCCTAATTGGATACCTATTGGCTTACAACACAAAAACTTACTTAAAAAAGTTCTCAAAAAATTACATATTCGAGTACCCTTTTTGGGAAAACTTTAGGATTCATCTGGTTTACCTTCCCCAACCTATCTATATAGTGGGTTGCTATAAATAGGCCTAAAATTAAGGGTTACAAGCTTTTCTGACTAAACCAGTGAGGGTTTGGTATATCACAAAAATAAACCATTCACCAGGACCCCTCCTTGATTGTGATGCTTCCCAACACACATAATCTCCTCTCCATATGTTTTGATTGAAGAAATTAATGCATTCAATCACTCTTCTTGTCTCTACAACTCACTGTGATCCCTAGCCATGCACTCCAAGCTCGCCTTAGGAATCACTTTAAAAATAGCTTTCTTTCTTTCCAGGGCCCCATATTCCACCATATGGTTACAAATGGAGTCTATTACTAGATCCCAAAGGGCCATACAATTTATATGGTGGGCGAGTGAGCTAGCACTCCATTTAT
Organism: Chamaecyparis obtusa; assembly: GCA_027943335.1. Taxonomy (NCBI): domain Eukaryota; kingdom Viridiplantae; phylum Streptophyta; class Pinopsida; order Cupressales; family Cupressaceae; genus Chamaecyparis; species Chamaecyparis obtusa. The sequence continues at coordinate 195,627 of BSBK01002465.1, read as the reverse complement.
CAAACACTATTTGGACAGACCCGAGACAGGCCAGAAAACTAAAAATTAACAAAACAACACTAAAACCTAACAAAAATACTAACTCCTACCACAATGAATGCAATTAAATACTAATCAACCATATTCAAAGATCAAAATCATCAAACTAATCCATATCAACTCTGATACAATTTAAGTCTTCCAAGCTCTACACAAGAATACATAGAAATTCTTCTTTCCAAAACTTGATTTTCATACAGAATGATTCCCAATGTCCCAAATTAAGGTTTTTCACCAATTTATACCCATTCCCATTTGTTAGGACCCTTGGGTCAGGATTTGGGCATCTTTGAGCCTTTTCCCTAGGTTTAAGGAAATGTTGTCATGACAACTTTTAAAGTTGTCATGACAACTTTCAAAGTTGTCATAGCAACTTTTTGTGGTTTGTCTAACCACTTGGTCACAACATTTGTGACTTAACCAAACACAAATTTAGGCCATTAAGATGATGTCTAGCCCTTGAATACATCAATGGGACATTTTTCAACATTTTCCAACTTTGGGCAACTTGTCTAATTCTTCCAAATCTGGCTCAACTAAGCTCAACTAGGAAGCTAGACTCAACTAGGACTTAGGGACACCAACTAAGATCTTCTAGACTAAACCAAAAATGCACTAGAACCAACTAGTCCCCTTATTTCACTAATGGCTTGGCTAAGGTCACTACAAGCCAAAAATCACAAACTTGGGACCCTAGGTTACTAGATAGCCTTAGCTAGGTGCCCTGCACCACTAGGCTGATGATAGTTATGTTTTTGAAAGAAAAATATGAGGCATTCAAATTTTTTAAATGGTATAAGGCTAAAGTTGAAAAATAAACTAGGAATGTACTGAAATGCTTAAGGTTTGATAGAGGAGGTGAGTTTGTTTCTGATGAATTCACTAACTTCTGTAATGAGCATGGAATCAAAAGGTAGGTTTCTACACCTAGGACACCACAATAGAATGGAATTGCTGAAAGGATGAACCAATCTATTGTTGATTGTCCTAGAACATTGATGATTGAGAAAAATGTTTCACAAATGTATTGGAGAGAGGTAGTTAGCACTGAAGTATACACCCTGAACCGAGTTCAATTGAAGAAAGACAAACAAGACACCTTACGAGTTATGGTTTGGATACACATCGAGTGTAAGTTATTTCAAAAAGTTTGGTAGTAAGTGTTATATTCTAAAAGATGATAGGAATGGTAAATTTGAATCAAAAGGTGATGAAGGAATATTTTTTAGGATATTCTACTAAGATTAAAGCTTACAAATGTTTGAATAAAGTTACTAATAAGATGATAGAAAGTGCTAATGTGAGAGATGATGAGTTTTCTAAAAAGAATGATAAAGAAAGCATGAAGGAACCAAAAGACTATGGTAGGTTTACATATGTTGAAGATCCAAAGCATCTACTGAAGCCATGGGTTGAGTCTACCAAGCATCAAGAAAATGCTACCGAGGGACAGAAAATGCAAACTGAGAATCAGGAAGAAGCTACCAAGCAGGGAAATGAACCCGAACTGAATGATGAACAAAGAAGAGAACAAGTGATAGAATTTTTTTTTAGAAGAAACCATCTAGAGGACCAAATCATTGGAGATAAGAAAGCTTTCATGATGACCCAAAGTAAGTTAAGACAAAACACATGTATAGTTTTTGAGTTTGAACCTAAGAATGTTAGGGATGCACTTGAAAATGAGGAATGGATTAATGCTATGAATGAGGAAATTGAACAAATTGAAAATAATAAGACATGGACATTGGTACCTAGACCAAAAGATAAAAAATTTATTGGTACTAAGTGGATTTTCAAGAATAAGTTGAATGAAAATGGATAAGTTACTAGGAATAAAGAAAGACTTGTTTGCAAGGGATATGCACAAGAAGAAGGTATTGATTATTGTGAAATCTTTTCACCTATTGCAAGACTTGAAGGAGTTTATATATTACTTGCATATGCTGCACATAAGGGATTTAAAGTATATCAAATGGATGTGAAATCAGCTTTTTTGAATGGAATTATTGAGGAGGAAGTCTACATAGAACAAGTAGAAGGGTTTTTTGATCAAAATCAGAAAGACATGGTATGTAGATTACACAAAGCTCTATATGGACTGAAGCAAGCATCAAGGGCATGGTATGAAAGAATGCATGCTTATCTTATCAGTATTGGCTTTGTAAGAACTAGTGAAAACAATAATTTGTACATGAAAGGAGATTCTCATGATAATAGCTTGATTGCTTAAATATTTGTTGATGATATAATATTTGGTGGACAAGATCAGATTTGCAAATCTTTTGTTGATGAATTAAGAAAGGAATTTGAGATGTCAATGTTTGGAGAGATTAAATTTTTTCTAGGTTTTCATATTATACAATAGAATGAGGGGATTTCCATCACATAATCAAAATACATTAAGAAATTGTTGAAAACTTTTGGCATGGAAGATGCAAAACCAGTAGGAACACTGATGGTAACTGGATGTAAATTGATAAAGGATGATGAATCTACAGAGGTAAATCAAAGACTTTACTGATCTATGATTGGAAAACTAATGTATGTGGTGCACAATAGGCTTGATATTGCACAAGCAGTTGGGATTGTGGCAAGATTTTCTACCAATCCTAAAGAGTCACACATGGTTGTAGTTAAGAGAATTTTGAGATAATTGAAGAAGAATGAAGAATATGGTTTATGGTATTCTAAGGAAGGAAAATTTGAACTCAAAGTTTACACCGATGCAGATTGGACTGGGAATATAGATGACTAGAAGAGAAAAACTGGTGGAGCATTCTTTTTAGGAGAAAGGCTTGTGACTTGGATAAGAAAGAAGAAAGCATGCATTTCTTAGTCTACTACTGAAGCAGAGTATGTTTTTGTTGTTGAAAATTATTCTAATATTTCTTGGATCAAACAAGTGTTAGAAGGAATGAATAAGGTAATCACTGAATTGATAATTATATATTGTGACAACACCAGTGCTATAAATATTTCCAAGAATCCTATGATGCATTAAAAAACAAAGCATATATCTATTAAGTATCACTACTTAAGGGAACAAGTTCAAGAGAAGTAGGTGAAACTATTATTTGTAACATCTAAAGAACAACTTGTTGATATCTTTACAAAACCATTACCGAAGGACACATTTGAATATTTGAGGACTAGACTTGGGGTTTGTCCCCTATCTATCGGTCACTAAGGTGATCAGAAGGTTGCATCAACCTATACTTATCAGAAGATCATTCATGTTGATGCACATAGCTCACACTTTATTTTTGCTAAGGTTGTGAAGGATTTTAGAAGATGGAACATGAATTTGTTTATTTGTATACTAAAGGTACATGATATGAAATGAATAGCAAAGCATTATTTGCCTGCTAAAGAGTTGTTTGTATATTTTCTTTGGCATTGTTGTCAAAGGGAGAGGAATTGAATATGAAAAATCAGTTAAGTGAGAACACATCAAAGGGAAAGAAGATTAGATAAAGAGAGAGACTTGAATATTTGTTGCTGAGAATAAGAATCTAAGAATTGAAAAGATCAAATCCATAGGGAGAGTCTGCATGTAATGCAGTTTTATTTTGTAGTGATTAAACATATTAAATATTAAGCTAGGGAGAGCTTACTGAGCTACAACATTTACATACATAGTTGTAGAATACATGTTTGGTATGTGTATGGAATATTTTCATATTACTTGTGTTTCCATCAATGCCAAAGTGAGAGATTGATGAACTACAATTGATTGAATATCTAGATAAAATGAAGAAACAATGATTAGAGATCATCGAGCTACTAAAATGATATGTAAGATGATTAAATCAGTCAATATGTTGTCATTGATGTCAACTAGTTTTGATAGTACTTATCATGATAGTTACAAGCATCTAAACATGTGTTAAAGGAAGAAAAGATGAAGAACATAGATATCTACATGGGGAAAAGATGGATATGATAGAGAGGGAGAAGGTAAACATTGGGTAACTTATTGAGGAGTCTATGGCTTTATATTGTTGACTTGAGAATGTTACATTAATCTATTATGAAGAAGATATTTGAAATTGAACAAGTCAATGTGGTTGGTAATTGAAGATTTCTGTATACAACGAGCCAGTGCAGTGTATACCGAGTAATAGTATAACTGAGCTAGTTATTGCCAATGCATATTTATATTAACCGAGTATGGATGAAAACATTAAATGCTAAGAACAGTCAATTGAATTTGATGAGCTAGATATTGTTATGATTTCGAGGTTAAGGATGAAGTTTGTTATGAGATCCACGACTGACAAAATTCAAAGATGATCTAAAGGATGAGATTGAAATGTGTTATGGACACATCTGCCAAGGAAGGTTTAAGTGGCAAAATGGATGAAGGAGATTAAGTGGAAAAATCTAATGGTTGATATGAAAACATTTTACTTGTCTATATAAGAGATATGAGTTTCATTGTTGAAACTATGTTGGAAAAGGAGACTACAAAGATTTTGTGTGACCACTAAATTCATGCATGCCTGATCAAATTGGTTATTGAAGAACTGAGCTGTAGAGATTACTGAGCAACAGAAAACCATTTATCAAGTGGAAGTAAGTTGAGATATATTGAAGGAAGTGAATTGATTAATGATAAGAGGTTTTTAAGGGCTTAGCATAGATCTGAATATTTTTAATTGAGTTGTATTTGAATCAAATCAATACTATATCAATTTAACTATTGATTTAGAAAATCTCTTAACTGAGTGGACATAACAGTCTTATGTAATACCCTATGACATTCAATAATTGTAAAGTGTTATCTTGTTGACCCCATAGTAAATGATGGTCAAAAGTTAACTATTAGTGATAAATCCTCTAACCAAGTCACACCTAACAGTGTGTATTGTAACCCTTAACAGGGTTGGCTCTTCATCGAGCTCACTTTAGAAGAGTGAATTAGTTTTGGTTACCGGTCCTAGGTGGTTTTTCCCTTACCAGAGTTTCCATGTTAAATCATTGTGTTATGTGTTACTTGTTGTGATTATTTTTCTATCATACTTTACCTACTGCATAGTTTATTTGGTGGATAATCATAGTTGGATAATTACTGGTAATCGATAAAGTGAAAATAGATTGATATTTTATGTTACCGAGCTGCATAATTTGTTAGAATTGTTTGATAAGGTACATCTTTGTATTTGGGACTATAGGATAATTGATCTAACTGATTCACCCCCCTCTCAGTTATTCTAACATTTTTGGAGGTTGAAAGATGGGAAAATCCCCTCTTGGGTCATATAAATGATGATATGCTTGCCATAGTCTTTGAGTGTTATCATCTATAGGTTCACAGTCCTATTAAAGGGGTATTTGGATATGAAATTTTATTTCCTCCAGGTAAGCAAATCATTTTCCCTTCTCAAATATTATCAGTCTTTCTATCTATTTCTTTGGATTTTTTATAGTGCCCTTTCCTTCTCAAGTTGATTTTTAATCGATATGTTAAACCTAAGTTTTTGATTAATAATAAGTTATGAAGGGTTGTTCAAAAATATGATTCATGGAGGGTGCTACTCTTGTTAGAGGGTTATTCCATCACCATGCTCTATTAAATAATTATGGGGTTTATGTGATTTATGAAAACATTAAGAAGGCCCTTGAGTGTCAATCTTTTAGATTGGTTAAAGTTGCCTTGCACCAGTTTGGAAGATTTTTGGGGTAGTAGTGTATTAATGGTGTTCACTCGACTTTTTATGCTCTTTTGGATATTTTTTGGAACATGAGGTTGGTTGTTCCCTTTGATCTTCAAAACTTGCAGATTTATACTTTAATGGATAACCATAATGAAACTTGACTCTATCACCACTCCAAAGTCTACAAGGAAGAGGGCCAATTAACAAGGATCAAGGAGATCCTCCTACACTTTGAGCCTCAATGCTCAAGCGGGTGTACCCTTGAATCACTTCTTCAAAGGAGTCTCTAAACAATATATAACTATACCCTTTACTATCTGATTGAAAGGTTTATCATTTAATTGTGTGTGTGTGATTGCTGATGATGGACTGCTTCCAGAGAATGGATCAGTTCCTTATCCCAGGGAAGAGAGTCACTTAACAGCCTATATCATCCTAAAACCTTAACTCAAACATACATAGACTCAGAGTAAGTGCTTTGCCTATTACTCCCCTCACTCACATACCAGGACATCAAATCATTATCTTGCCATGAACTCACTGAACTCACCTTAAAGACTTTAATCCTAACTTTGTTAGGAACTCAAAGATAACCCCAAAATACTCTTTGTTTACCATATGCTAACCCACTTTGTGCAATCAACATATATGAGCTCAAGAACAAAACAAAAAGACATACACCAATATGAGATTGGAATCCAAAATGTTCTCACTAAGACTTGCAGAATCAGTACATTGCCAAATGATAAAATGCACAAAGGAGACAAATCCTAAATCCAGGCTCTCCTTGTTCAAATTTTCACTATCAACAATCTGGGACCAAAACCAAAAGAATTGGAACCCCTTCAAACTCAAAAAGTCTACAACTTATACCCCCCTAGTCATCTTGGAAAATTTGCAACAAGCTATGGATGACTAGGGTTAGGATTTCAACCACCTGACCTGCTAGAAACAATCATGAATTAATTCAGGGGTGGGAAACACATCCAATCCAAGAAAGAGGAAATCCTAAACTCATCCTTCATCATGAAAGTCCTCTCTGCAAGTACAAAGGATCAAAAAACTAGGCTCAAAAGGACACCTTGCAACAAGCCTTTAGCCACAACTGCAATGTACATGCTCTGCAAATGAGCACTAGACATCTTGGACCACACTGCAAATGGAAAACCAATCACTTCTCACTAAACAGGGTCATTTCTGCATTGAATTCCATAAAAAATGGTACCCTCTATCGCTAGAAACTCTTAGAAACTCAAATTCAAACTGCAATAGTCACCATGCAATTCATGGGCCTGAGTTTTTAAACCATCCAAATAGTTTTCACATGATCGCATAGCCCAGAAATGGGCTATGCGAACATGCGACATGCCACTTCCCCTTACCTTCTTCATAACCATCGACGCTACCGCTGCCACTGCCACAAAAGGGTTTGTCACATGTTCGCAAGCTGAAAAATTGGCTCACATGAACATGCGACAAGCCACTAACATGCACCCCGCCGACTGTCATGTCACCACTGAGATACCCTAGCCTGGGCCCGCATTCAAATCTACCATCCTGCCATCTCAAACCAACCAGAGATTGCCACAACACCATCCACCATCGGGACCACCAAACAACTATAAGCGGGCCCCAGCACATGTGACACCTTATCGCATGATTGCATAGCCTAAAAATGGGCTATGCAAACATGCGACAACCCTCAGACTATTACCCTGCCACAACCACCACCGCACACTGACCAATCAGGAACCACCACACCACATGAAGTCAACACTAAGGGGTTTGTCACATGATTGCAAGTAATGGAAATGGCCCTTGTGATCATGCGACAAGGCCATTAGACCACCACACCACTATGCTACATTCAATAGAATACTGCCACCTCAGCATCTGGAAGATGCCCCATCACCTACTATCGGGCCGCAGGGACACATGTCCACCAGTCACATGATCACATAGCCAAAATATAGGCTATGCAATCATGCGATAGCCAATCATAGGCTACCACATCACCGCCTTTGGGACCACTACCAAAGAAGCCTTACCCTTTAGAGGATCTGACGGTTGTCACAACTTCGCATAGCCCTGACGAATCCTTCATGCTTTAACAACAACCATTGATGTTGTAACATGTCAGGACCCTATGATTCATCCAAAAACCAAGTCCCACCATTGATCACACTTGAACACTAAGGCAAAGTAAACCACCAGGCAGCTGAATAGAACTAGGACCCACACGAATAGGTGGCAAGCGGTTGCATGATCACATGTTAGAAAAGTTTGACATGCGACCATGTGACAACCAATAAGAACATGCCCCCCTACCTCCCCTTTGACACCGGGCCCACTTCACCAAAGAAATGCTGGAAACAAACAAGATCAATGGCAGGTGCATGATCACATGGGGTGAGAATATTCCATGTGATCACACGTCGACCGTTGATCTCCTCCCTCTGCCGCTTGAAGAATTTGGCCCCACATCATTGCACTTGCATAGTAAAGATAGATGAACAAGGAGTGCCGGTAGAAAAGAAGAAATGAAAGGTCAAAAACACAAAGGGTTTTTGGTGAAAGATCAAAAACATCCAAGGCTTTCACAAAGAATGAAAATATCATGGATTTTCAAAAATACAATAGGTTTTTGACACTATGGCAGATTCTGAAAACATTTCCTGTAGACCTTGAAACTTGAATAACTTTTTGGATCTTTTGAAATAGGGGATGCGGTCTAGGCTGGAGTAGGGTGATACACTAAAGAGCATGGGGCCAAGGGCGCACAACATGAAACACTATGGATCTTCTTTGCAAGTTAAAACTGTGACTGCAAGCTGGGTAGAGACAACAAAACAAAGACTGTAGGGAAAAATGCCATTTTCAAAGAATTTTTGCAATGACTGGAAAATGGACTAATAGTGGCTCTATCTAGGGATGATGGGTAACTTGTGCCCATGTGAGAATTCAAGATTTCTGGGAGAGTAGACCACCCACAAGATAAAATTGCAGACAACAAGGAACAAGCAGGGCAAGACAAGCAACTAGACCAAAAATTGAAAGACTAGGGCAAAATAGGGCAGGGGCAAGCAACCTATATACAGAGATCTACAAAATGTACAACCCTAACTATTGTTCATGGAAAATAGAGTACTTAAAATGAAGTACTGCTTCAAGAATTGTCCATGAACTGGCAACTCTTGAATATCACCATTGAAATCCTTGACGATGTAAGAATCTTGGCCCCATTTCTCATGAATCAGATATGGCCCTAACTAGATGGGATGAAATTTACCATGCTTCCCCTTATCCTCCAATCTGGCATTCCAAACTAACACCAAATCACCAGGTTCAAACTTCCTGTCAATAGTCCTTTTATCATATAAATTCTTAACCTGCAACTGCAATTTGGCATTCCTTGCAACTGATTCTCTTCTAGTTTCATCCAGCCTAATGAGGTCCTCAATTCTCAATACATTTCATCATGAATGTCATCATCATTTAACTGCACAAACTTATTCATCTCCAATAAGTTATTCTGAGGCATTCTAGCATGAATTTCGTATACTAAGTCAAATGGTGCACAACCAATTTTCCTCTTCACAGTTACCCTATCAGCCCATAAAGCTAATGGCAGCTTTGAATTCCATGCCCTCTTATTTTTCTCAAGGATTCTCTTCAAGATCTTAATCAGACTCTTATTAGTAGATTCTGCCTAACCATTTCCTTGTGGATGATAAGGTGAGGAATTAGAAATCTGAATTCCCAAACCTTTGCAAAAGTCCTTATATTCAATAGACTTGAAGCACATAGCACTATCACTCACTATCCTCTCAGGGAACCCAAACCTTGTAATAATATTATTCATCAAAAAGTCAATTACCACCTTGCTAGTTGCATTCCTTGTAGGTATAGCTTCTACCCACTTTGTAAAGTAATCAGTGGTAACTAAGATCCATGAATGTCCTCCACTTGACTTTTTTGGTATCTCCCCTATGAAATCAATTCCCCATTATTGGAAAGGAGCCTGAACTTCTACTAGCTTTAATGGTACATTACCTAAAAACTTAAGCTTACCAGAGAACCTTTGACAAGCATCACATCTCCTTACCAACTATTCTGCATCCTTGAAGATTGTGGGCCACCAAAATCCTACTCTCAAGATCTTATGAGTAGTTGTTTTACCCATATAATGTCCACCACAAACTCCCGCATGCATCTCCTTCAACAATACATTAGCTTGATTCTCATCTAAACATTTCAACAGTATGCAATCCAAATTTTTTCTATACAACTTGCATTTCACAATTACATACTTGATGGCCTATAACTTAAATGTCCTCTTTTGATTATCATTCATACTATCTAGACACCTCATGTTTCTCAACTAGTAAATAATATCTTGATACCAAATACAATCATCCATATCACATGTATAATCAATTTCAGAATGATTTACCTGGTTTGCATCTAGATTGGATTGAGCCATCAATTTTGCCAATCCTTGACCTCTAACCAACTTAGTGATTTGGATCTCAACAATGAATTCTTGGATCCTATTGATCCATCTACACCTTCTTCCAGACACTTCTTGCTGTGAGAAAATATCCTTCACAGCCGCACTTGGCACAAAAGCAATCACAACTGCTCCCATCAAGTAACACCTAAAAGCCTTGATTTCTTTCACAAGTGCATAAGCCTATTTCTCATTTATGTCATACTTTAATTCTGTAGCCTGCAAAGATTTACTGAAAAATGCAATAGGCTGCTCAAAACCATCCTTATTCTTTTGTAACAAAACTGCAGCAATAGTATGAAAAGATGAAAAGGAAAAGATATGCATTGGGACATTATAATCAGGTGCCATAAGCACTGGTGCATCTTTGATAGCCTGCTTGATATTCTTGAAGGACTCATTAGGCTCACCCTCCGAATTGATTACAGATCCCTTCTTCAACATCTTGGAAATAGGTCTAGTAACCTCTGCAAAGTTTGTCACAAACCTCCTTAGAAAATTGACCTGACCAAAGAAGGACTAAATCCCTTTAACATTCTTTGGTCTCTGAATTTTATCAATGGCTGCTACCCTCTCAAGGTCAATTCTCACTCCTTGCTTCCCAACTAAGTGGCCAAGCAACTTACCTTCTGTGACACCAAAAGAACATTTCCTTGGGTTCAAAGAAATGCCAAATTCCAAGGCCCTCACAAATATTTTTTCTAAATGAGCACAATGGTCCTCTTCCCTCTTGGAATAGGTAGTTAAATCATCTTGATACACAACAAGGAAAGCATTGATAAAATCTAAAAAGGCAACATCCATTACCCTTTGAAAAGTAGCACCAGCATTTGTGAGACCAAAAGGCATTCTCACATAGACATATGTTCCCCAAGGTGTTGTAAAGGCTGTCTTGTATTGTTCTGATTCCTTGAAAATGACCTGATTGTAGCCAGAGAAACCATCCATCATTGACATCAATTCTGATCTAGTTACTCTCTGCAGTATAGCCTCCATATTGGGCTAAGAATAATTATCTTTCAATGAGCTGATGTTCAAATTCTTGAAGTCCACACAAAGCCTGATGTCACCATTCTTTTTTCTTACAGGAACAAGGTTTGAAACCTAAGAAGAATGCCTTATAGGCTTGATAATGCTAGCATCTCTCAACTTCATTAATTCTTCTTGCATCTTGGGTGCCAAAGTAGGATTAATAGGCCTTTGTTTTTGCTGGAAAGGTTTAGCATCTTCTTTCAATGGAATAACATACTGAAATAAATCTTCTCTATAAACGTTTAGGTCATCATATGACCATGCAAAAACATGCTTGAATTTCCTCAATAATTCAATCAAAGGTCTCCTTACCTTTTGAGATATATCTCTACCAATGTATACTTTCTTAGGTGCCTCATCTGATCCAAGATTTATCTCCTCAAGATCAGCATGATCTTCTCCTTTGATATTCTTTTGAACTCTATCTTGGTTGTCAAAGACAATCTCCAAAACAACAAGCCCCTTGGGCACCTTGTTAGTTCTAAGCTGAATGACATCATTGCCTAAGACAACCTCCCTTCCTCCTACTAACTTAACCAAGGTTGAACAATCAAATTCCTAACCATGATACTAATCCTTGCAATCCATAAACTTCAAAATATCATTATCATCATCAAAAACTTTCCAATTCTTGACATTATCTAGTATACTAGCCCTAGCCTGAAATTCAACTTTAGAGATATCAGAGAATGTGACATCATTGGGGTTGATTGCAATATTGGCTAACAAATCAGCCACCTTGTTGTTACTCCTATCCTTCCACTCAATATTGAAGGCATCAAAATGTTCAATCAAATCCCAAACTACATTCCTATATTGTTTCAACCTTCTATTCTTGGAAGCATACACTGACCTAATTTGGGACACCACCAACTTAGAATCACCAATAACATTTAGACATTTAATACCATTCTTTTGTGCCAACCTCAATCCTAACAACAAGGCCTCATATTCTGCTATATTGTTGGTACAAAAGAAATTCAATGTGAAAGAGAACTTGTAGGTGTTTCCATTAGGAGAAATAAGTAAAATACCTACTCCTGCACCATCTTTGCAATTTGCACCATCAAAGTACATTACCCACAAATTACTCTTCACAAAATAAGCACCTACTTCAATAGAGATAGGTGAAAAAATATGTTCATTTTCAAATACAGGGATCTCTACCCTAAAAGTATTAACATCAGTATCCACAAAACATGTAGTTTCATTATCTATGTTTCTCTTAATCATGTGGCATACTCTTGGCTCTCGTTCAATCTTGACAAATTGATCATCAATCTTAAAAGTTGCATAGGACAAATCACACTGTAAAATTCCACCCTAGGCAGCACTACACCTTCTAGACAGCAACATCCCATAATGAGGAGGGATATCCACCACTAAAACACTCATTGTTAGCTCTTTCTCTGGATATGCTGCCAACCTATATGGCATTGCATTGATAGTCCCAATAACTAGTACCTCCCTCTGATCCATTGCACAACACCTGCCCTGCATTGTTTCAACTTTAAGGCCCAACCTCTCCATGATTTTGAAAGGCATGATAGTATTAGAGGCACCACTATTAATCATACAATTTCTTAACTTCATCCCATTCACAAGAACACTTAAGAAGAATGGGTCAATATTTTCAAGGCTGGCATTGACAGAACTATCCAAATATATTGGAGGAATTTGAGACACAATTCCCTGAGCAGAAACATCCTTCAAAGCTTTATCCTGAGATCTATTGCATGAAGTATCATTTTTTTGAGTATTACTAACCCATGCAATAGCTTTATCTTTATGTTCAGGGATCCTCAACAATTCTGACAACGGAACCTTAACTATAACTTGTGATAATACAGATAACATGTCAATAGGGGTAGAAGCAGGAATCTCAATATACACTACCTTAACATCCTTTTGCTTTTCTGACACATTAGGTGTACTGACCACCCTCACTTTTTCAATCCTAGCCATTGTGTTAACTGGCTTCTCAATCTCACTAGAGACCTTTTCAATTCCAACTCCCTTAGGCTCACAATGCTTACCTTTTACATTCTTGGATTTCACCATGTGATCAACCTTTGATTTGTTCTCATTAGGTTCTCTAGAGTTGGTACTCTTTATAAACATTCCTACAGCTTTCTCATTTTTATTCCTTGCCACCATGCCTCTAGTTTGCACCTAGGTAATCATTTCTACAGTAATCCTATCCATCTCTTCTCTAGAAGGTCTTCTCAAATTTATTGGCTTGGGAGAAGAATTCATGTTACATGTTTTCTGATCAATGCATTCACCATCAGAAAAAACCTCTTGATGAAAAAGGACCTGATTATGTCTCTTCACATTTACATCTGCTTCTTCATCAAAATTAGAATCATCTTCATATCCTATATATGAAGAAACCATGTTGCATGCAACATCATCTGGTTCTTCTTCTTGCTCTATCTCCTCATTGCCACAATCTTGATTTGCAGCCATAGATTGTGCAACCACACAATGCTCTGTAGAATGAGGGGACTGGCATGCAACACACCAAGATATGTTTTCCATGACATTTATTGAAGCCTTATGCAGAGGGTCAGGGACACCTCTATCATTATTTCCTCTTGCAGTAGGGATAATAGGCTTTCCATCCTTCCATTGGGTGTTGTACGGGTAGTTCTGCAGTCTATTCTATTTATTGAAATTGTTGTTGAATTGAGGGCTTTCATTGGTAGGAGTACTAATGTTCCTATTTGTAGGTGCCTTCAAATCCTTCAATGCATTAAGCACCTTATCCAATTTATCTTCTTCTTGCCTCCTAGATCCAACATTCTTATCATTTTCTTTCTTATATTTCTTGTCCCCAAACAACTTTGGGTCATCTCTCTTTCCACCCAATTTTCTTGATATTTTCATGTTGTTCTCAATATTGATAGCAATCCTAAAAGCATCCCTAAGAGTTCTTGGTTCTTTATCCCTCAAAAAATATCCCATCTTCCCATCAAATGCATTGAAGTATGTAGTTAGACAAACATTGTCATCTAACCGCATAACTTGGAACAACTTATGCATACCCTTTTGAAATCTCATGTTGAATTTAGTTGTAGACTCATTCTAATTTTTCCTTATGGTGTTGAATTCATTCAACATGAAACTAGCATTAGGCCTATCACCATATTGCTCTTTGAAACATTTCTCAAAAGAGTCCCAAGTATCAATACATCTATCAAGAAGCCTCTTAAACCAATCTCTAGCATCCTCCATTAGAGATTGAACAAATAGTTTCATGACTACATCCTCATGCTCTACCTCATAATCATTAAGCATATTAACAAATAACCTAAGATGCTCTTCACAACTAATAGCATTATTACTAGCAAACTTAGGTACCTTATCTCTAATATCATTTGGAAAAGCTTTTTGATAGCTAGGAATTCCATCAAAACTTATTTGCCTATAGCCTTCTAGTTGCATAGGTGATCTTTGAAAGCTCGAACTAGTGTTAACCTTAGGATCAACATTAGCATCTATATTTATTTGTGCATTTAACTACTACCTAGGATTTGCACCTATCCCAGCAGATGAAGAAGGAAATGAACTAGTAGCATTACAAAGTGGAATAGCAGTAGTCATAGATGGCATACCTAGTTCAGTAGCAGATGGACCAAGAGCATTAGCTGAAGAAGCCCTCAAAAATTGGATCTTCCTTTTCTTTTCTGCAATGGAAGCATCAACCTCAACTCTCTCTAGTTCTCTTGCAAGGTCCTCATCTTCTTTTCTCCTTCTCTCCATTTTAGTGTCCTTATTTGAATCAGGTGGTGGGATCCCTGGTATTTTCACTGATTTGCTTGCTTGGTCACCCACCATCTTCTACTTTCCTTTCTCATTAATGATAACAGCAGGTCTAGTGATCCTATGCCCATCTTTATCTTTAGGAAAAGGGACATAACTTTGCACTTGTCTAACCACAGGGCCCTCCCTATCAAATTCATGATCCTGAAGCAAGAACTCTTGCTCACTACTCAAGGCATCAAGATCACCAAAAACATCATGCTGCAGATTTTTAGGAGTAGAAGCAAGCATTTTGTTTCTCTCCTTCATTTCATTTATTTTTCTAAGAAGAGACTACCTCTTGATCAAAGCATTCACCTTTTCAGCCTCTCTCTCCTCCTGTAATCTTTTATGTATGGCATCCTTCTCTGCCAACTACAACCTTAGTGCATTCAAGTCATCAGGATCCACCGTAATGTCATTAGAACTAGATGACACATCCATATCAGGAAGATTTTGATATGGGAAGTGAACTTGCCTATGTCTCATGGGTTCTCTTCTAAAATGATCTTCATCAAGATCCAGGTCAACCTCTAAACCAATATCTCTATTTTGTTCATTCTGACTTGTAGGCAATGGACCTTTGTCCTGAAATGCAGCCCTAGGGGTATCATAGAATCTCTCTTTAGAGTGACCACCATTTGATCTAGAAACTCTATCTTGTGAACCATCCTCACTTGAGGATACATGTGGTACTATGGCTCTAGCATTTCTTTTTTCTTTCATGGGAGAACTAGTAGACTCACCATTCCTTCTAATCTAGCTCTTCTTTTCCTGTCTAGGTAGCTACTCCAAAGTGACCTCTGGATTCTTTCTAACAAAAGACCTAGTATTTCTCCTCTTATCCATGATTTATCAATATGTAGCACTAGTTTTAACCTTTGAGTCACCACCCACCTAGATGGGAAATCTTTGAAACACAACAAGAAAACAAGAACACACTTACAACCTTCCTTTCTAGATTCTCACCAATAGAAACATTGTCTTGTTGATGGCTTGGATGGGCAGGTCTATCTGGTCAATAAGATTTTGAATACTTCAATATGACTACAACTAGAGACCTAACATATGCATATCTTCATAATCATTCTCCCCAACAGAGTCACCATTTTTTTGGTTGTTCCCTTTGATCTTCAAAACTTGCAGATTTATACTTTAATGGATAACCATAATAAAACTTGACTCTATCACCACTCCAAAGTCTACAAGGAAGAGGGCCAATTAACAAGGATCAAGGAGATCCTCCTACATTTTGAGCCTCAATGCTCAGGTGGGTGTACCCTTGACTCACTTCTTCAAAGGAGTCTCTCAACAATATATAACTATACCCTTTACTATCTGATTGAAAGGTTTATCATTTAATTGTGTGTGTGTGTGATTGCTGATGATGGACTGCTTCCAAAGAATGGATCAGTGCCTTATCCCAATGCAGAGAGTCACTTAACAACCTATATCACCCTAAAACCTTAACTCAAACATACATAGACTCAGAGTAAGTGCTTTTCCTATTACTCCCCTCACTCACATACTAGGACATCAAATCCTTATCTTTCCATGAACTCACTGAACTTACCTTAAAGACTTTAATCCTAACTTTGTTAGGAACTCAAAGATAACCCCAAAATACTCTTTGTTTACCATATGCTAACCCACTTTGTGCAATCAACATATATGAGCTCAAGAGCAAAACAAAAAGACATACACCAATATGAGATTGGAATCCAAAATGTTCTCACTAAGACTTGCAGAATTAGTACATTGCCAAATGACAAAATGCACAAAGGAAAAAAATCCTAAATCTAGGCTCTCCTTGTTCAAATTTTCACTATCAATAATCTAGGACCAAAACCAAAAGAATTGGAACCCCTACAAACTCAAAAAGTCTGCAACTTATACCCCCCTAGTCATCTTGGAAATTTGCAACAATCTATGGATGAGTAGGGTTAGGATTTCAACCACCCGACCTGCTAGAAACAATCATGAATTTAATTCAGGGGTGGGAAACACATCCAATCCAGGAAAGAGGAAATCTTTAACTGATCCTTAATCATGAAAGTCCTCTCTGCAAGTATAAAGGATCATAAAACCAAGCTCAAAAGGACACCCTGCAATAAGCCTTGAGCCACAACTACAACGTACATGCTCTGCAAATGAGCACTAGACATCCTGGACCACACTGCAAATAGCAAACCAATTGCTTCTCACCAAACAGGGTCATTTCTACATTGAATTCCATAAAAAATGGTACCCTCTGTCACTGGAAACTCTCAGAAACTCAAATTCAAACTACAACTATCTCCATGCAATTCGCGGGCCTGAATTTTTAAACCATCCAAATACCCTTGGCTAACTCTGCAATGGCGATGCCAAATAGTTATCACATGTTCACATAGCCTAGAAATGGGCTATGCGAACATGCGACATGCCACTTCCCCTTACCTTCTTCATAACTACTGACACTCCCGCTGCCACAAAAGGGTTTGTCACATGTTCACAAGCTAGAAAATTGGCTCATGCGAACATGCGACAAGCCACTAACATGCACCCCACCGACTGTCATGTCACCATTGAGATACCCTAGCATAGGCCCGTGTTCAAATCTACCATCCTACTAGCTCAGACCAACCAGAGATTGCCATGACACCATCTACCACCGGGACCACCGAACAACTACAAGTGGGCCCCAGCACATGTGGCACCTTGTCGCATGATCACATAGCCTAAAAATGGGCTATGTGAACATGTGACAACCCGTAGACCATTACCTTGCCGCAACTGCCACCGCACACCGACCAATCAGGAACCACCACACCACATGAAGTCAACACTAAGGCATTTGTCGCATGATTGCAAGCCATTGAAATGGCCCTTGCGATCATGTGACAAGGCCATTAGACTTCCACACCACTACACTGTATTCAATAGAATACTACCACCTCAGCATCCAGAAGATGCCCCATCACTTGCTATTAGGCCCCACGGATATGTGTCCACTAGTTGCATGATCACATAGCCAAAAACTGGGCTATGCGATCATGCGAAAGCCAATCATAGGTTGCCACATCACCACCTCCGGGACCACTACCAAAGAAGCCTTACCCTTTAGAGGATCAGATAGTTGTCGCAACTTCACATAGCCTTGACAAATCCTTCATGCTTTAATGACAACCATTGATGCTCTGACACATCAGGACCCTATGATTCATCCAAAAACCAAGTCCCACCATTGATCAAACTTGCACACTAAGGAAAAGTAAACCACTAGGTAGCTAAATAGAACTGGGACCCACATGGACAGGTGGCAAGCGGTCGCATGATCACATGTCAGAAAAGTCTCACATGCGACCATGCAAAAACCAATAAGAACATGCCCCCTACCTCCCCTCTGACACTTGGCCCACTTCACCGAAGAAACGCTAGAAACAAACAAGATCAACATTAGGTGCATGATCACATGGGGTGAGAATATTCCATGCGATCACACACTGACCGTTGATCTGCTCCCTTTGTCGCTTGAAGAATCTGGCCCCACATCATCACACTTGCATAGTAAAGATAGATGAACAAGGAGTGCCGGTAAAAAAGAAGAAATGCAAGGTTGAAAACACACAAATTTTTTGGTCAAAGATCAAAAACATCCAAGGTTTTCACAAAGACCGAAAACATCATGGATTTTCAAAAATACTGTGGGTTTTCGACACTATGGCAGATTTTGAAAACATTTCCTACAGACCTTGAAACTCGAATAACTTTTTGGATCTTGTGATTTAGGCGATGCGGTCTGGGATGGAGCAGGGTTATACACTAAAGAGCATGGGGCCAAGGGTGCACAACATGAAACACTATGGATCTTGTTTGCAAGTTAAAACTGTGACTGCAGACCGAGTAGAGACAACAAAATAAAGACTACAGGGAAAAAGGCCATTTTCAAAGAATTTTTGCAATGACTGGAAAATGGACTAACACATGATATAGTCCCCGCTTCTACTAATACAACTAATTTGAAACTTTCTATGGTTTCGTCCCCCTGTTTAGAACTAAATTCCTGATCTTAATAGAGTCATTGATGGTGAATCTTCTAAGATTTGGAAGCTTCAGCTAGGTGTGGGAAGCTCATTCTCAACACATATAAATGAGTAGTTTCATTCTCATATTCTACTACATGTTGTTCATTTTTGTGATTTTAATTACAACATATATCATGCTGGTGATTTGCAGTTGAGACGTATTTGTCTCTGATTCTAGTTTTTGAACAACTTATCTTCGAAGTCAAGGAATCCTATCTATTTTTCTTTAATTTGTTAGTAAAAATGTCTCATGGCAAGCTATAATGTATTGATGTAAACTATGTTTCTTCCTAGATGGAACTTGTGAGCACAATTTCTCTAACCTTGGGTTTTTTTGCATGTAACTAGCTTTTGCTAGAGGGGGGGTTTTCTTCTAGACTCTGCAACACATATTTTAGTTTTAATTTTGTGAGAAATGACTAGAGTTTTTCTTTCTGGTTCTTTTCTCTGGGAGCTCTTTTGAACCATTGTAAAAAATAAATTTTTTGATTAATATAATATATATGAAGTGGCATTGCCACCTTGATTCAAAAAAATAAAATCATATTGGAGTGCAATGAAATTATGAAGATATTTCATTCATTTAAATTAACCCATATTTATCATGAGAGGAACTCCATAGTGGATGATTTTGCTAACATTGGGGTTAATTTTACAAGGGATATGGTTTGGGGGATAAATGATCCAATTCCCCATGCTATAAAATCATTACTTCAAAATGATAAAAAAACATGTTAATCTAAGGCTAATCTTGAAAATGATAACTAAAATGTGTAGACTCATGTGTTATGAGGTGATGAAAAGATGAATAGTTAATAAGTCTCACACATATACATATACTAGACCCAATAACTTTTATTTCTCCTTTGGAGGTTTCTTTTTTTTAATGCAATCTTCTTTCTTTTTTGCTAAGATGGTAGGAGATCAAATTAGAGTGGAGCCCTTTCTTTATGATCAATGGCAGAGTGAGGAGGATGTTTGGAGGGAAGTATCTACTAGAGGATTGAATCCTTTTATAGAGAAAGTGCATGATAATGATCCACAAGTCACTAAAGCATTTATTAACAAATGGGATGATGGTGTGTTGAATATTTTTTGCATGCAGCTAGTGATTTTAGAGGAGTTAATTGTAGAAGTATCTCAAACACATGTCGAGGATAGGAAATTCTTCTAAAATAAGAAAAGCATTGTTGGGGAATTGTTGATTTTCTTCATGGGAAATGAAAATGATAAATTAAAGAGGAACACAGATGGTGGGTATGATAGAGGCTCTATTCCTACTCTTTGGATCCATGAGGCAAAAGCGATCATGAGGTATGTCACTTTGGATGGTCAATATACTATCCTATTTAGCTACATTTAAAAAAAAAATTGAACCACTTCAAACATGAGAAATGTATTTTAATAATTTTTATGTTATCTCCTCTCATTAACATACTATTAAATCTCATAGATAGAACCCCTTTCAACTGGTGTTGCATGAATGTGTAATCTTTCTCATTATGGAATTTGATAAAGCTATTGTTGTTACCAACAACCCTAGTATGGCTAAGGCTAAGAAATATTTGAGTCACTTTTCAAAATCCTAGGATGTGAGTTCTAAAGGGGTCCTTGATGAGGATATGGGTGGGGCTCAAACTAGTAAAATATTGAATTGTAGAAGAGAGGAAAAAGACAAACTAAATTTTTTCATTTATGGTGAAGAAGATTTATGGTGACTCGCTTAGCCTTTTTGGAGACCCAAAAGGAAAAGGGAAAGTCTATGGCTCCCCTTTGACTTTGTGAAAATGGAAAGGGAATAGCTAAATATTTTCATCTCATGCTAGGAAACCTAAAAGGGACTTTGTACCACATGATTCCTCCTACCAATGAAGAGAATTTTTATTTGCATGTTCACACTATTGTTGATAAGGAAACACCTTTGGAAACAAGAACCTTTATTCATGATACTGGTGTCACAAAGAAGACTATCAAGGAAATAATGGATGGTCATGCATCTATTTTAATTGCAATTTTTTTTATAGAATTGAATGTCATAAAAATGATTGGAATTATTTCCCTAGATGATGAAAGATCCAACAAACTAATCACCATGACTTAAAATCTAACCAAAGGGATTCATTAGCTAAAATAGGCTCATGAATAGAGAATCCATGTCCTTAAGGAGGATGTTTCAAAAATCTTAAAAATTTAATAGTTGTGGCTATTGTAATTCAAATGACCATGGAAAATAGCATTGATGGGCTGAAAAGATTGAGTGAACCAATTAATATTCTACATGATTAACAGATGGTACCACAGGTTCCCATTCTAGTAGTAACATATCCAAAATGATAAAAAAAGACCATGGAACTAGTACATATGTGATGCATGGTCCTGCCACTTGGCTTAGGAGTAGAGATAAGGGAGCTACTTAGGTGGACTCTGTGGTGAACTAAGTAGGGAGCATTAATGGGGAGATTATAACTAAAAATGAATATATTTTAAAATGTCTATAGTTTTGTTGTTTCATGGATGATGTCCTATTCTGTATGGACTTTTTCTAGGGAATCTTTCATTTTTTTTCTTTGTTTCTCATCGATGATTCCTATGTTTTTGTTCTATGGTTTTCTTGTGGGCTTGATTTTGGTTTAGTGTTGTTTTAGGTTTCTATCTTTATGTACATTTTGGATGTTCAAAGGTGTTGGTGTAATTAATTAATTATAATTACACTTTACTTAATTTTACTTAGGATAATGCATTTACATATTAGTTGTCATGTGGACACATAGTATTTTACATTTCATTTTAGCACATGGTGTACGATAATTCTACATGAGGAGGAGTTAAATGTTATCTCATTCCACTTTATGTGTGAGATCCACATTTAGTGCTTATATCACATTATCATCCTCTGATTGTTGCACATATTTGCACATACTTTATTGTACAATGGATAATGATCTACCTTTGGTGGATATTTTATTACACCTTGTGTGGTTTATAGTTTATCATTTTCATAAATCCTAGTTATCATGTCGTTCCTATATATTTAGGCATATCTACATTGTAAATTAATTAGTCTATTATGTATTATTGATTATCATTGAATCCAATCAACTGAGGATCATATCATTTTCCTATCTCTCTTGTACTATCAATTAAACTTATAAATCTTGTCATTTTCATTCTTTCCCTTAGGAAAATTATTACAAAGGGTTTCATGTCCCATCAAAACCCATTTTCCTTTAATAAAAACCTTTGATATCTAAATACTATTAAGTATTATGGATAATTATCAATAAAATGTTCTCTTAGTAATATCTAATAATTTAAGACATAGATTAGTTTATTATTCATCTATAGATTCATCTTCATCTCTATATATTTTAAATACTTTATGGATCAATAGGATATGTGGTATAAGTTGGGATTCATGGATAGAACTTATGGATATAATATGATAGATGAATTAGAAAATATGCATGTGTGTTAACTAATGTTTATCTCTCCTAAGTTATTTTGAGTTAGGATTCCTACGACCACATATCATGCAAGAGTTAGTTAAAGAAATAATGCCTTTTTCTGAAAAAAATATGAAAATATATGTTTTGAGTTTGGCATGTGTTACTAACTCCATGCAGGAACAAGTCAATGACATATTCATTGATCAATGTGGTAGATTTGACAAGATCAACTCTATAGATGAAGCAATAAAGACATAACTGTGCATCACTCTTTCTTGGAGTGGTCAAACAGTTTCTATTATACCTGAGCATAGATTTAGAAGCACGACCTACTATATTTATGGAAGACTTGTTCTCAAAAGTTGTTAATATTTTTGTATGAAATTATGAATCTTATCGATCCTTATTTTTCATGTTATTGTAGTTTTAGGAGTTTATTTTTAGTATTTGCTAATAAATACGTTGTTGACTTAACTTTCAAGGAATTCAAGCTAGGAAAGTTATTGTAAACTTGTAATAGCAAATAGAGTTCATTTATGTTTTACTTCAATTGTACCTTTTAAATGAATGAATAGAATGCACTTTGCAAGTTCCATCTTTTTATCTTGTTTGTGCACTATTCACTCATCCAAGGGGGCCCACTTGGTGAGTGAATCTCATTGTTAGTTAGGATCTATTTCATGTTTTCTAGAAGTTAGATAGAACTCTGATATTCATGCACTCATTGGTAGTAGAACTAATGGGGTGTTCCTACAACAAAGACACATAGAGAAGTACCTATCTTTGACTATTTATTTTAGTAGAATAAACTTGTGTCTTTTCCCTAGCTTAGCTTTACAAGATTTCAAATTTTAAATTCCATAACTTAGACAAGTGGAAATTAAGAAAGTTTGGAGCATATAATTTGCAGACACTATTTCAAGTTTACATCCCTGGTTGATACTACAAATGAGATAAATGAGTCAATTAGTTGTTGTTCAAGATGTCCAAGCTTGAATGAATGAGTGTTATGCTCTAAGTTTCTAAGACATTTATTTGGGTGAGAACTCTCTATCTATCTCTTTAATGCACTCATATACATAGGAAAGTTTCTTATAAATTATTGGTGTCATTTTAGGGGATGGTGTCATTCTAAACTTATTCTAGGGGTCATTTTTTTCCAATTTTTCATAATATAGGTCTTAGTTTTAATCAATCCTTTTATGCATAGGAGAAGAGACCATCTTGGAAGATTTCTCCCTTAGAATGTTCCATTAGTTTCAAAATAAATATTACCCCCTAAGCAGGAAAATCCCCAAGAAATTGATTGTGAAGAGAATCAACCATTTGAGAATCCATTTGCTAACCTACATCAATCAGTTCCAGCACCACCACCTACAGAATATACCTTTAGCTTAAATAGACTCTTTGTTGAACATGAATACTAGGATAATCCCTAGGCCCTTGGTTTTTTAAGAGGACAAACCATAGTTCCAAATCCTCCAAGGATGGAACTTCCAACTTTCCCTTTCCTATTATTAACTTACATGATAATAATAATCTCAAGAATATTCCCTCTTTAGTCTTTCCAAAGTTCTGTGGCTTGATTACTGAATATCCTGAGACCTTATTTTTGAGTTTGATATCCTCTGTAAAAGATATGACTATACAAAAGATGCCTATAGGTTGAAGTTGTTTCCGTCTACTTTGAAGGAGGTAGTTATGAGATGGTTCATGGGTCTAGGAGCCAATGCTATAATTTATTGGGATGCCATGAAGACCACATTCTTGGAAAAATATAGTATTATCGAGGTAGTGATATGAAAAGTGATGATATTTTCAAGATGATACAAAAGGATGAGGAAACACTTGACGATTATGTTTCAAGATTCTTGTTTAACCTTTAAAAGAATACTCAACATACTTTGAATGAAGAATCCATGAAACATCTCTTTTTAAAAGGTGTTAATGAGTCTTGTATGGAGGCTCTTGACTTTATGGCTAGAGGAGACATCACTCAAAGCACTTGGAATGAAATTAAGAGGATATGTCTTAATTACTCTAGAGCTATAGTGAAGAAAGGAAGAGGGCTCAAAAAATCAAGTAGAAAAACTAATGGTACTGGTGTTTCAAAGATGGAGATATCTAACCTCTTATCTGATTTCAAGAAATACATCATCAACAATGTATCTACCCAGCTAGATACTATGCAAGCTAAGAAGAAGCATGAAGAAGCAAAGGCCATGTTAGCTAAATTTTGTTCCCATTGTGGGGAAAATAAAAGGAACTAAAAATGCAAAATAGTTGCATACTTGGAGGATTGGTCAATGACAACTGAATTCAAGGCTATTGATGAGAACAAAGAGATATTTTATGTCACTCAATGAAGACCATGGGTCTAGAGACAATGTATGCCTCAAGAGCCCTTTCAAAATTCTAGTTTCAATAATAATCAATGGCGAAACCAAAATTCTCAGAATTTTTGTCCCCAAGGTCAAAACTAGAATATTAATTGATCCTATCAGTCTCAACTCCAATGGAGTAACCAACATTGGAAACAAAAACTCCCTCCTAATTAGTGGTAGCAGCCCAAACAAAATTGAAAACAAAATAACTAATGGAAGTCTCAATAAGGTAACTGGCAATAATCACCTCAGTGGGGTCCCAATTAACCCATTCATCCTAATCAGTAGTCTATTATGCCACCTCCATAATAGAAAGCTATAATGTCTCCACCTCTTGTAGATAATACTATCCCTCCAAAAAGGACACATTTTCCTACTCAGCCTTCACCAAATTCTAATAACAAGCAACCTAATCAGCAACAAACATATTTGATTAAGGTAAATGATATCCACTTAAGGTCAAGAACTATATTATGTGCACCAAAAGGTGCTCTCATAAATGAAGTTACTACTTAGGATGATATCCCTAAGAATAAACCTTCTAGTCTTCCAAAGCCTTCTCCATTAGCTAAGGATCCACCATTCCCTCAAAGGCTCACATAGTCTACACCCCCAAAAGAAAGTCCACCTGCAACTAATTTAATCAACCAAATGAAGCAAATGACTGTGAAAAATCCTTTTTTAGATGCCCTCAAGGAAAATTTTGTTTATAATAAGGCTATCAAAGAGGCTTAAATTAAACAACCTGGTAGGAAGAAGAAAGACTCTAAGAGTCTTCATGTCCTTGGGAAATTATGTGATCTTATGTTGAGAAATGTCATCATACTTGAATATTCTGATCTAGGTAGCCCTATTGTTACTATCTATATTAATGCAATTTAGATCCAAAATGTTTTGATTGACTTAAGAGCATCCATTAATGTAGTGACAAGGGAGGTTTTATTGAGACTTAATATCATTGGCTTGAGAGAGACTCCTACAATCCTTCAGTTAGCTAACAATTCTACTGTAAAACTTGATGACATGATAGAGGACATAATAGTGACACTTGATTCAATAGACTATCCCTAATAATTTGATCTTTTCTTCCAAGGATACTCTAGGTGGTTATCCATTAATCTAAGGATGACCTTGGTTGGCCACTATCGATGCCTGTATAGCATGATGCTCTAGAAAGATGACTATATTTGATGCAATCAGCACTAAGAAGTTGACCTTATATTCTCCTTCTAAACCCTAGATTGATCTTGATCAAATTGTTTGGCCTGACTTAGGTGACATTGGGCTAGAGGTAAATTCAGTACATTGACTAATGGTACTCCATTCAAGATATCCCAAGAATAAGATGATATACTTGTTGCAATCCTTACTAATAAATATGGTGTTGAATCATCTTCCTATATTGTTCCTAATTTCTCTCTACAGACCATATTGCCTCTGCAAAGTTCACCTCAGCTTCCTGCAGCAACTAATTACCTTCATACATTGTTGTCACATGAGACTAAGTCACCCTCATTTTTAGATGTCATCACGTTACATAAGATAGTCAAAGTGGAATTTTCCCTAGGAAGGGAGTTGAATGTTAACAAGCACCTTATTGTTGAACACTCATGAAGCCTTCTTAAGCTCCTACAAGACATCCATCAAGCCTTTACTTGGGATTATACATATATGAATGGATTGGATGCAAGGATTTATACCCATCAAATTTACATCAGTCCTAATTGTAAACCAATTAGACAACCTCAAAGAAGAATCAACCCATCACTAAGAGATATAGTGAAAACTGAATTGCAAAAAATGCTTGATGCTGGTTTTATTTACCCCATTTATGATAGTCAGTGGGTTTCACCTTTGGTCATAGTTCCAAATAATGGAGGAAAATGGAGGGTGTGTGTAGATTATAGGGAACTAAATACAACAACTAAGAAGGACCACTTTCCATTTCCTTTTACTAATCAAGTCCTTGACAACCTAGCTGGTAAGAATTACTTTTCATTTCTAGATGGATTTAGTGGATACAACCAAATTTAGATAGCACTTGAGGACCAAGAAAAGACCACATTTACATGAGCATGGGGAAGATTTTCTTATTTTTTCTTACCTTTTGGACTATGTAATGCAGCTGCTACATTTCAAAGAGTAGTTATCAGTATCTTTTCTGACATATCTATTGATTGTGTTGAAATTTACATGGATGACTTTACTACATATGGATCCACATTTGAGGAGGCTCATGCAAACTTAGACAAAGTTCTTAAAATATGATAGGAACACCATCTCTCTCTCCATAGTGAGAAGTCATATATGATGATGGAGGAAGGAGTTGTTTTAGGGCACTACCTTTCATCATTTGGTATTCAACTTGATCCCACCAAGATATAAGTCATTAATATACTTCCAAATCCAACAAAGAAGAAGGAGGTTAGAATTTTTCTAGGCTGTGTTGGTTACTACAAGAGGTTTATCAAATATTTTACTCAAATTTCAGCTCCACTATACAACCTCTCAAAGAAAGAAGTAGAATTTGAATGGACTAAAGACTATGAGAAATCATTCTAGCAGTTGAAGGATGTCTTGACTAAAACACCTATCTTGCGAGGACCTGATTGGAATTTTCCATTTCATATTCATACAAATGTCTTAGATTATGCCATAGCCACTATGCTAGGACAAAAAAAATGAATAATTGAGCATGTCATATACTAAATTAGCAAGAATCTACAAGGACCTAAACCAAATTACACTGTCACTGAGAAAGAATTGTTAGTGATTATCTATGCACTTAATAAATCTAGACACTACATTACTAGTTATGAGATATTTGTGCATACAGATCACTCCACAATCAAGTACCCGATGAACAAACCTACTATCTTAGGAAGGTTAGCTACATGGTTACTCATCATGCAAGAGTTTGATAGAAAAGTCATTGTGATGAAGGGCCACACCACCCTTACCAAATCATAACCAAAGACATAACAACATGGAGACAAATAGAAGACAAAATTCTTTACAAATCATACATTAATACTTGAATATCATTACAACTTGAGAGATCTTACAACATGAGAGATTCCTCCAAATATGAGATCTACAACATGAGATATCTTACATCATTCGAGCTTACAATCCTAGAGCTTCAACCACTTGAGAGATTGCAATGTGAGAGCTTCAAAAACTTGAGAGCTTGCAATGTGAGAGCTTCAACAACTTGAGAGCTTGCTTATGAATGCTTATATGATTTCCTTATATAGGCATCTATCACCCAAGATATTACAAACATAACCAATGTGGGATAAAAGATAAATCTAACTACCTTGATACAAATATTAAATATCCACCCAATTAATATTAAGCACCACTATGTGGGCCAATTAAAAAATTACTTTACCTTTGTGGCCAATAAGAAAATAGAAAGGTGTAACTACCTAGCTACAAATATTAAATGTAAGAACTTTCCACAAACTTCTAAAATGCCACCTACACACCTTGATAAATGTTTTTTATTTTATTATTTTATTATTTTATTTAATTTTTTTATTCCACCTATACACCTTGGTAAACAGAATAACCTTTTTCTCCTTCAATTTTCATCATCTTCTCTCTCCTCCAATTTTTTTAAATTTTTTTTTATCATGCCCCCTTTTATTTTGTGATGCAAGATGATCCTACATTAGACACCCAAGGTAGGAAAATTTTTGTGAATATGGATTCACAAAATGAAATAGCCACTGCTAATATATCTAGTTTTTTTTTCTTCTCTTCCAACACCTTGCGGGAACAAGTATCAATTGTCTATATAATTCCTTTTTTCTTCTTTTCCAAAACCTAGTTGGAACAAGTATCTATTTTTGCCCATACTCCTTTGCAATCAAATTCATCCAAGTGTAACTCTCATTCTCCTCCAATCTTCTAGGATATAATGCACCTGTAATAAACTATATAATGCCATACAAATCTTCTTTTGCATACCAAACATCACTTGCAAGGTCCTCATATAAACCATCATCATTATATTTCAAATTCATCTCAAAGTTAGCATCCCATGATTCATAAAAAATTACCTATTTCACATCTTCATCTTTGTTTTCTTTTTTCATGTCTTCAACAAGGCATGTAACAGTTTTTTTCCTTTGACCTCCAACCAAGACATCCCACTCTTCCTCAACTGTTGCAATCTTCATTAACAAATCATCTTCTTCAATTGTAGGTTCATGAATCTTTTCATCTTCATGATCTTCCTCTTTTTTGTACCACTTGCATGATACTCCACTTTATCTTCTTTCTTTTTTGCATCCAAATAATTGCCATCATCTCTTTGAATTGCTTCTCTTTTTTAGCTCCGCTTCTAATTTAGTCACTTGCTTCTTCAAATACAATATTGAAAATCTTGTCTCTTCTTGATATCTCTCTAATCTTCTCAAGTCTGGAATTATAAGAATCCATCCAAACAAAAAAGTCATCTTCTTCTTTCTCTTCTGCATACTAGCATCCTCTTAAGGAAAACTTCACCCAACCCAAGGTCCTAGTGCAAACTGCCTCACACTCGGTGATCTATCTACACACTCAGGAACTCCCACTCTCATAACATTGATGAAGTGAAAAACCACCCTTACCAACTCATAACCAAATACATAACAACATGGAGACAAAGAGAAAACAAAATTTTTTACAAAGCATACATTAATACTTGAATATCATTACAACTTGAGAGATCTTACAACATGAAAGCTTCCTCCAAATATGAGATATACAACATGAGATATATTACATCATTCAAGCTTACAATCTAAGAGCTTCAACCACTTGAGAGCTTCCAATGTGAGAGCTTTAACAACTTGAGAGCTTGCTTATGAATGCTCATATGCTTTCCTTATATAGGCATCTACCACCCAAGATATTACAAACACAACCAATGTGGGATAAAAGATAGATCTAACTACCTTGATACAAATATTAAATACCCACCCAATTAATATTAAGCACCACCATGTGGGCCAATTACAAAATTATTTTATCTTTGTGGCCAATAAGAAAATAGAAAGGTGTAACTACCTAGCTACAAATATTAAATGCAAGAACTTTCCACAAACTTCTAAAATGCCACCTACACACCTCGATAAATGTTTTTTTTAATTTAATTTTTTTATTCCACCTATGCACCTTGGTAAACAAAATAAAATTTTTCTCCTTCAATTTTCATCACTTTCTCTCTCCTCCATTTTTTTTTATCATGCCCACTTTTATTTTGTGATGCAAGATGCTCATGCATCACATTGATAAACCGGGGAAAGCTAATGTGGTAGCTGATTTTTTTGTCAAGATTGCAAATCTTTGATGATCTTACAACTATTGATGATAGTTTTCCTAATGAACATTTATTCTCTATCATTACTCATAGTCCATGGTATGTAGATATAGAAAACTACCTTGCTACATGAAGTGCCCTTCCACACTTCTCTCCTAAGGAGCACAAAATATTAGTTGAAAAAAGTTTTAACTTTTCATGGATTGTTGGACTTATGTTTTACACAAGTCTAGATCAAGTCATGAGACAATATGTGCATGAAGATGGGACATATGACATCCTTCATTCATGTCATGATGAACCATGTGGAGGACACTTTGTAGCAAAGCATACAACATTCTAGATTCTAACCACTAGTTATTACTGGCCTACTCTACACAAGGATGCTGCTAAATATATAAGGCACTTTGACAGATGTCAAAGAATGGGAGGCTCAACTAAATCAGATGAAATGCCCCTGCAGCCATGGGTAATTGTAACACCATTTAACAAATGGGGTATTGATTTTGTAAGTCCTACAGAGCCTTCCTCTCATGGTAAGTCCTATATCTTAGTTTGTACTGATTATGAAACTGAATCAGTAGAGGCCAAAGCAATGAAGCATGCTAGGGATAATAACATAGACACCTAAAAATGGTCAAGATCAAATCAAGTGACCAATGAAGGAAAAATCAAAGCATTAATTGCAATCAAGCCAAAATCAAACATTAATTAAAAATCAAAAGCCAATTAAATTAAATAAATAAATTAAATCAATAGAAATCAATTAACTATGCAATTAATCTAATTAATTGTATAGTTTAATTAAAAATCAAATCAACCCATTCAAGGGGTGCACATGGCTAAATAAATCAATTGAATTCAATTAGTTAATCCTAATTTCCCTCACCCACCACATGGGAGGAAATTACCTCAACTAATAGGAATTAGGGATTGGACTCACATGGATTAATCCAAAATTGAATCTCAATCACTCATAAGGTGAGAGAATCTTGACCACTCATTTTCTCTCATTGTCCCAAACTTTGAGGACAAACCATTTAAATTGTCCCCATATTTAAAACCATGGACTTAACCTTAACTCAACCATGATTAAATCAACTCCACACCCTATGCTTGCTAAAATCTATAAATATAGGGCTAAAATCAGGAGAAAAGCATCCACACATCTGAGAATTGCATCCCAAGTTAGTGCAAATTTGAGCTAGAAAGACATTTTAGGCATAATTAGGCATAGTTTCTTTGAAATTGGCTTGAATTGTGCAATCATTTAGTATTTTCTCATTTTAGGACTGTCACTAATGGAAGCTTGTTGAGATCTCATCATTAGCATTCTTAATTAGAGAGCTATAGGATGTTTATTAGCTTTATTTACATTAAATAGCTTACTAATTATTTAATTTTAGCTTATTTTGATCACATATTGTCAAACTAATTCTATAAAGGTACTTCTAGTACACAAAATGGCACTCACCATGGGGCATTAGGCCTCAATTATTTAAATTTAGGAGAAATTTATAGAATTTTAAGATTTTATATTTGAATTCTATATTTTGTAGGTAAAATAGTGTGTTTGAGGCCTTAAATAATGCGTTTGAGTAGAGAAACAATGCATTTGAGGCCTGAAATAGTGCATCTAAAGGAAAGTTCAACACATTTGCAAGGTCAAATAGCACATTTAAACAATTCTATCTCCTGTCTTACCTTCATTTAGTGCATTTACCTTGACTTCGTAGTGCTTTTAAATTCTTATGTAGTGCATTTGAAGTTTTATTTACACACATTTGAATGTTTAAACAACACTTTCAATTTATGTAATAGCATGTGTAATTAATCCTGCAACGTGTTTAATCATTTAAATAGCGCATTTAATCATTTAAATAGCGCATTTAATCATTTCTGTAGCCTGTTTAACTATTTTACAAATTTGATTAATGTGACAGTTTAAAATGTTTTCTCTATGTTTTTTCGATCACAGAGCAGAAAAAGGTGCAAAAACTAGATTCTAGAATCCATAGGGAGGATAAAGCCATTGCAAAATGGTTGAAAAGAGAGAAAATGATCCATACAAACAACTTTTTGGAAGATTCAAAGCCAGAAGGTAAGGATTTTGAGAGATATTTGACCATTGTTGATTCATATAAATCAAAATTTGTCTCCTTAAATTGGATTTTTATGCCTTAAGTTCTTCGTTTGTGATAAGTTTGAAAGAAGAGGCTTAAAATTTGAATTTGCTTGAATTTCTTCATTTTACTTGTTTGTGTTGGACTAAAAATTTCAAAGGGGATGCAAGGGAGCTAGAACAATCGCCACTAGGTGCGTAAATTAATGAAAAATTAAATAAAAAATGCCCCTAGGCTTTTGCTAGCTACAAAAAGAGGTAATCCTTGATCCATTTGCATTTTATTTATATTGTGGCAATTTGACACAAGGGGCAGGGACTTGAGGGGCCAAACAATGGCACACCCTATAGATCCAACCTTGTCAACAACTCACGGAAGCAACAACAGCACAGTGAGAGGGAGAAAGTATGATCATTGATATATTAACTTCATTCAAATTGATTCATACATGTCAGGTTGTAAGGCCTTCCCGGTTATGACTAGATATTACAAAGAAATACAGAAGTCCTCAACCATGCGAGGATCTGCCAACAATCTTGATTCTACTATCTCCTATCTTCTATCCAAAACTGACTCCTAATTAACTCTAACCAAACAACTATACTTATACAAGAGGCTACCGAACTGAGTCAGCCTTTAGATCCACAATCAATGAGAGGAACGGTCAGATGGGACCACACACTTCCCACTGATGGATACTAGCATTAAATCCATGACCCATAATCAATGCACAAGTCAGCCTCAATAGAAACTTAAAATAAACTACTCAGTAAGTAAGGATGACCAAGCAACAGACAAGCATCACTAAGCGCCAGTGAAACAACCGACCACCTAGGAGATAACTGACCACACTCGATAACCAAAGGAAATTGACCAACTATCGACCAACTTGGTCAAAGTAGGAACCGAGCAACACAGACAAAATTCAAAATCTTTTTGGTGACATAGGATTGCCAAGGATCTGAGATGCTCCTACATTAGACACCTAGAGATATTTAGAAATGATTCTCCAAATCATTCAGCAAGTCTAATCTGAGTTGCATCCAACTCAGACTATGAAATCCATGAACTATCTTCAATCAGTCTATTCTTCCACTTTACTAGATATTCCAAATATTGTTTACCTCTTGTACTCTTGCCAATTCTTTGCTCCAAAATCTATTCGAATTCTTCATTCTTCTTCTTAGGATATTCTATCGGTACTGTCATGTCTTCATCAGGTTCATGATATTCATACAAATCAGCAATGTTGAAAATTGGTAATATGTCTATGTCATCAGGTAACTCAATCTCATATGCATTTCCACTATCAAATTTTTTCAAAATATTGCAAGGTCCAAGATTCTTCATCTTCAACTTCCCATATGTTCCAACAGGAAATTGACCTTTCTTCAAATGAACCATCACTTCATCACCAACATCAAAAATTTTGTCTCCTTGATTTATCACCTCTGTCTTTGTATTTCTGATTACTCTCTTCCAGCTTGATTTTCACATCTTCATGCAATGTCTTCATGTACTTAGCAAATTTCACTCCTTCAGCACTTCTCTTACTTTCATCAGCAATGTCTCTCAAATCAGATATACCTCTCGGCTATATGCCATTCAATATCTCAAATGGTATTTTTCCAGTACTCCTATTCACTGAATTATTGTATGCAAACTTTTCTTGTGCCAACACAGAATCCTAATTACTAGGTGTGTCTCCAAATAAACATCTCAAAATATTCCCCAAACTTCTATTTACAACCTCTGTCTAACCATCGGTTTGTGGGTGAAATGTAGAACTATATTTCAACTCAGTGCCAAACTTTCTCCAAAGAGTCTTCCAAAAGTATCCAACAAATTTACTACCTCGATAAGAGATAATACTCCTCGGTAATCCATGCAATCTAACAATTTCCTTAAAGAAAAGATCTACTACATGTACTACATTTGATGTCTTTCTACAAGGTATAAAATGTGCCATCTTTGAAAATCTATCTACCACAACAAATCTAGAATCATTACCTCTTGCTGTCTTCGGTAAGCCAAGAACAAAATCCGTACTAATGTCAGTCCAAGGTTCCTCAGGTACAAAAATTGATGTATAGAATCCAGTATTCTAACTTACTCCCTTTGCTACTTGACAAATTCCACAACTTTTCACAAATTTCTAAACATCTTTATACAACTGTGGCCAAGAGTATTTCTCCTTAAGAAAATTTAGAGTTTTATCAATGCCAAAATGTCTAGCCAAACCACTACTATGTTTCTCCTTCATCAAATTAGTTCTCATTTGTCCTCTCAATATACACAACTGAATACCTTTAAACTATTAGAGTAAAGTATTAATTTTATTAATTAACTTTACTCCTTTCTTAAGATGTCAACACATTTATTTTTAGTTGTTCATATTTAAACACACATGCACTAGTTGATTTAAACTTATGCACTTGTTGTTTTAAATATAAACTTGCATGCATTAGTCTTGTAATAATTTAACTAATTATTACATGCACCAAGGTTTTCCTTTCAAGGCTTTTGATCTCCTTTATAAGGATGATCCATTGTACATTTAATTCATTCATTATTTGAGGATAATTTCTTCTTTATTTCTTTAGTCAAACCCTTGCCCTCTTCTTGTCTCTACTTTCTTGTAACAAGTTTTTGTATGCAGGTGATCTTTGGGTTTTGTGGATTTGTATTTCTCAAATCCTAAATGGTATCATAGCCTAATCTACTACAACTTGTTCGCATTTGAAGGATTCAAATTATGGCTTTTTTGGTTTTTTTTTTTTTATTGAAATTAGGGGGTCCCTAAATGTTGGTGCTCTTTGAGTTCAAACGAACCTCACCATTGAGCTCACAACACCCAAAAACCCCTATTTCGATAATAGCAATGTCCAATTTGGACAACTTTGCATTTTGGGGGTTTTTTATGGTACGAGATGTTAGGAATGAATGCAAAGTGTTTTGGTAGTCATTCTGTAGAAGTTGTTGTTGCATTCATGACTTGGATTCTCATTGATGTCAACACAGTGATATTCTGGATACTAGCAGGAAAGTAGGTATAGTTTTATTTTGCGCACATGTTATATTGTAGATTAGCTTTTGTGCAATTGATGGTATGTTCTCTGGTGTGTTATTAACCTATGGTTAATAGTGCAAAAAGAAATTCATTCATTTGTAAGAGTTATGAGCATTTTGGTGAAAGCAGTGTTTAGACGGTGTTTCTGTGTAGCGATGTTTGGAAATTGGAGGATATCTCTTAGCTGGGATGGAATCTGATTTTGTGTAGTTAAAGGGATGTTGGAGACTCATTAATGATGGCATGGTTCATAGCGCAAACTTCGAGGACATGTTTGGAGAAAGTTACAGTAACTGGAAGCCGACAATTTTATATGAATTCTGTGTGTAGCGTGTAGAATTTATTATTTTGTAATTGAGGACCGACTCATTTGTAATTATTTGAGTTTGGTATATAAGAATGAATTTTTTCCTTATTGTAATGTGTACTATGAAGATTGTGATGTGAATATATGCATGAAGTGAAGAAAAGAGCTAATTCAGTGATGAAGGAAGACTTGTGAGTACAGAGATCTGGAATTGTGATCTTGTGTAGAAGAGAGTGCAGTTTGGCATAGTGTGAAAGAGGTAACATATTTCATATTATTCTATTGAATAATTCTAAGATCTTTTGGACAGTGGGTTCAGAGATCTTGACTTGAAGCTATTTGGGCAGTGGGTCCTTCTGTCTTCCATAAACTCTTAACCGGGTTAGAATCTTTTAACAGGCATTCAAAATCTCCTAAAAGGGATTCATATTTACTAAATGTATTTCATAAGATTCCTAACAGGGTCCATCCTCTAACAAGGAACTTTCATATTAGTGCATCATTTTGTGGGCATCATTCCCACTGGGGTTTACTCTTTTCAAGAGGTTCCCTAGTTAACATATCTTGTGTTATTGTGCAATTGTGTATGATTATCTTTCTATGGTTGATCAGTACATTGATTATATTATTTAAAGCTATTGAATGGATAAATTATCAGATAACTGGTTCACCCCCCCCCTCTCAGTTATCTTGGGGATCTTTACTTTCTAACAATTGGTATCAGAGCAGCAGGTCCTTGAAAGAAAAGTTTAACAACTTAAGGAGATCCATGGTGAATTTTAGAAAAGAAAGCCCTAAGTTTGATGGAGTAAATTTTGACAGCCAGAAAGAAAAGATGAAGACACATCTATTGTGTTTAGGACCAAGTTATTGGTTGATTACAAAGAATGAGAAGACTATCATTGAGGAAGACAATCTAGAGGCAAGAACTAAAGATGAACTAGATCTATTCATGTGTAACATACTTGCAAGAGAAGCACTTTTGTTAGCACTACCAGAGAATGAATATAGTCAGGTAAGATGTTTGAAAACATCTCATGCAATTTGGAAAGCTTTACATTCTACTTTTGAAGGTGATGAACATGCAAAGAAGGCTAGATTACATAATTGGATTTGTGCATTTGAAGATATTAGAATGATGGAAGATGAATCTATTAGAAGCTATATTGGTAGGATGTCTAAGATTGTGATAGGAATAAAGTCTTGTGGAGGT
Source organism: Chamaecyparis obtusa (assembly GCA_027943335.1). NCBI lineage: Eukaryota > Viridiplantae > Streptophyta > Pinopsida > Cupressales > Cupressaceae > Chamaecyparis > Chamaecyparis obtusa. Next base: position 158,661 of record BSBK01002465.1, on the reverse strand, counting down.
GATAAGACAGAGAATGAAGTGATATGGAAAATTCTAAGAACATTGACACCAGTATTCAAGTAGACAACGTAGATGATTGAACAAGTGATACCTTGTACATTGAAATTTTCAAGAGAGACTCTTCTTGGAAGATTAGAAATAGCAGAGATGAACTTGAGATTATCAGGAGAGCTACCTAGAATGAAGACAACATTCAGTGCTCTTAGCATCAGACCTACAAGAAGTACTAGTGTGAATGGATATTATGCCAGTAGTAGCAGATCTGAGGAAGATAAGAAGATTGAAGAAGGTATTGAATTACTTGTAAAAAGAGAACCAGATGGTAAGAAAATCTTTAAATGTTGGACTTGTCAAGAATATGGTCAGTTTGCATCTAAATGTCCTAAAAGAGTTAAGAAGTATAGAAGCAACTTTAAACCTAGGAGATCTAAAGAATGTTATTATGCAAATGATGAAGATTTTGAAGCAGGAATTGAAAAACATTTAAGTGACAGTGATAATGATAACTTTGAGGAAATAGGATTTGTAGCAATTAAAAATGAAAGTTCTGAATCTGATAAAAGGGAAGAAAAAGCATTAGTTTCACAAGTTGAAAAGAAATCTGATTGGATTATAGATAGCAGTTGTTCACATCATATGACTGGAGATAAAATAAAGTTTGTTAAGTTAGATAATTATGATGGAGGAATTGTTAGAGTTGGTAACAATGCACCTTGTTTGATTAAGGGTATAGGATCTATTACTCTTGATGGAAAGACTAACATTGATGATGTTTACTTTGTTGATGGATTAAGACATAATCTACTAAGTGTTGGACAATTAGCTGATAAGTTTTATCAAGTTTGGTTTTCTGAGAAAACTTATGTGATAAAAGATAAAGATGGAAATCTGATTGGAAAAGGATCCAGAACCAAAGGTAATGTATTTCAGTTGAATCCTACTGAGATGACATGTTTGATAACTAGGATTGATGACAGTTGGTTATGGCATAAAAGGTTTTTTCGTATAAACTTTGATAATATTGTCAAGGTGAGCACTACACTTGTGGTAAGATATTTACCTTGAATTATGAAACCTACTAACATGATTTGCAAAGAATGTATGATGGCAAAGTAGAAAAGGAGTTCATTTGAACCCAATAAGAAGTTCACTTCGACAGAGAAGTTGGAGATTGTTCATACAGAATTGAGTGGTCCTACTAGGACTAGAGGATTCTATGGTGAAAGGTATTTTATGATTCTTGTTGATGATTTTATAAGAATGATGTGGATTGCATTTTTGAAAGAAAAATTTGAAGCATTTGATAAATTTAAGATCATGAAAAGCAAAATTGAGAATGAATTTGGAATGAAGATTAAGTGTCTAAGATCTAATAGAGGTGGTGAATTTACATCTAGAGAGTTTAACACTTTTTGTGAAATGAATGGTATTAAGAGACAACTTTCAGCCCCTAGAACACCAGAACAAAATGGTATTGCAGAAAGAAGAAACAGGTCAATAACTAAAGCAGCAAGAGCTATGTTGTTTGAAAATGATTTGGCTAAAACTTTTTGGAGAGAAGCAGTGAACACAACAGTATACACTATGAATAGAGTACAAATCAGAGTAGATACAAACAAGACACCTTATGAATTATGGTTTGGACATACACCCTCAGTTAAGTATTTTAGAATTTTTGGAAGTAAATGTTATATTAAGAGAGATGATGATATAGGAAAGTTTGATCCTAGAAGTGATGAAGGAATATTTCTTGGATATTCTTTAAAAAGCAAAGCATATAGATGTTATAACAAAAGAACTAAGACTATTGTTGAAAGTGCAAATGTAAAAGTTGATGAAAAGTTTAAAATTCAAGAAAGAATGCTTGATTATGAATCTGATGGAGAAGCACAACCTCAGCCTAACATTGAAAATGCAAAATTATTTTTTGAAACTAACAGTGATTTACTAAATGAAAGTCATACTGAAGAAGACAGAGAAGAGAACAAAGAAGAAAATAGAGAAGAAAGCAGAGAAGAATCTACAATCGAAACAAGATCAGTAACTATGACACCTAACAGGTATACTTCAAGACATCACCCTGTTGAGCAAGTTATTGGAAGTTTAGATAGAGGAGTTTTGACTCAGAATAAGGTACATTTATGTTTGATTTCTCAAATTGAACCTAAGACTACTAATGAAGCTTGTGAAGATGAAAATTGGATCAATGCTATGAAAGAAGAACTAGAGCAGATTGAAAAAAACAAGACATGGGAATTGGTCCCTAGACCTGAAGACAAGAATGTGATTGGAACAAAGTGGGTATTCAAAAATAAGATGAATGAACAAGGAGAAGTGATAAGAAAAAAAGAAAGATTGGTATGTAAAGGATATTCACAACAAGAAGCAATTGACTATGAAGAAACTTTTGCACCTATGGCCAGACTTGAAGCAGTGAGAATGTTTCTAGCATATGCAACTTACAAGAAATTCAGAGTGTATCAGATGGATGTGAAGTCAGCATTTTTGAATGGTGAATTGGAAGAAGAAGTCTACATTGAGCAGCCTGAAGGTTTTCCTTTGACACAAGAAGGAGATATGGTATGTAAGTTAAAGAAAGCTGTATATGGATTAAAACAAGCACCTAGAACCTGGTATGCAAGATTGGATAAGTATTTATTGAAATTGGGATTTATAAAAGGAACAACAGATAGTAACTTATACACAAAAGAAATTGAGAATGGTTTGTTGGTTATAGTTATATTTTTTGATGATATTATCTTTGGAGGAGAAGATGAAGCTAGTGACAAATTTGTAGATGAAATGAAAACTAAATTTGAGATGAGCATGATTGGAGAAATGAAATATTTTTTGGGATTATAGATAACACAAAGCAAGGAAGGTATATTTGTAAGTCAGACTAAGTATTTAAATGAATTATTGAAAATATTTGGAATGGAAGATTCTAAACCTATTGGAACACCTATGGTAACCAAACATAAGTTATCTAGTAAAGATTAGACACCAGCAGTTGAGCAGAAAAGGAACAGATCTATGATTGGAGGATTATAGTACTTGACACATACAAGACCTGATATAGCACACTCAGTGGGGATTGTAGCAAGATTTCAAGCAGAACCTAGAGAATCACATTATGTAGCAATAAAGAGGATACTGAGATATTTGAAAGGAACAATGGATTATGGATTATGGTATGAGAATTCTGATGATTTTACCTTATGTGCCTATACTGATGCAGATTGGGGAGGGAACGTTGATGACAAGAAAATCACCAGTGGTGGAGCCTTTTTTTTTTGGAGGCAAATTGGTCTCTTGGCTAAGTAAGAAGCAGAATTATACTTCACAAAGCACAGCAGAAGTGAAATATGTTGCAGCAGCAAATAATTGTAATCAGATTATTTGGATGAAGTAGATGTTGAAAGATATTGGAATAAAGTTTGATGAGCCTATTGTTATACATTGTGATAACACCAGTATAGTGAGTATGTCAAAAAATCTTGTTTTACATTCTAAGACTAAACATATTGAGATCAAGTATTATGTTCTAAGAGAGAAAGTTGTAGAAAAAGAAGTAAGATTGAAGTACATAAGTACAAAGGAGTAGATAGCAGATATATTTACAAAGCCTTTACCTAAGGATACATTTGTGTATCTAAGAGGTATGCTTGGGGTTATGCCCCAACCTATTTTTGAGAATTGATGCAGATAATTGCATCTATCCAGTGGTATATGAGCCCTATCTTTCTTCTGGATTGGATGTTGGAACCTCCTCTATGGGGGAGTTTATGAGCTAAGTCATGAGGACTCTTGTTATTGTATTTTTCTAAAAAGTGTCTTTTGACATTAAGTTGTTGTTGACATAGTGATGGAATTTCTATCATTGATGTCAATGGGGGAGAGATATACATGAAAAACATTGTGGATTGTATGAGAAAGCTAAATAGGAAAATGAAGCAAGATTTGATTTGATATTTTGCAGTGATGTTGCAGTATTGGATTTTTGGAACATTGGATGTTTTTCATCTATGTTGCCATCAATGCCAATGGGGGAGATTTTTAGGAATGAATGCAAAGTGTTTTGGCAATCATTCTATAGCAGTTATTGTTGCATTCATGACTTGGATTGTCATTGATGTCAACACAGTGATATTCTAGATATTAGCAGGAAAGAAGGTACAGTTTTGTTTTGTGCACATGTTATATTATAGATTGGCTTTTGCACAATTGATGGTATGTTTTTTGGTGTGTTATTAACCTATGGTTAATAGCACAAAAATAAATTCATTCATTTGTAAGAGTTATGAGCATTTTGGTGAAAGCAGTGTTTAGAGAGTGTTTTTGTGTAGCGATGTTTGGAAATCAGAGGATATCTCTTAGCTGGGATGGAATCTGATTTTGTGTAGTTAAAGAGATGTTGGAGACTCATTAATGATGATGTGGTTCATAGCACAAACTTTGAGGACATGTTTGGAGAAAGTTACAGTAACTGGAAGCTGACAGTTTTATGTGAATTCTGTGTGTAGCGTGTAGAATTTATTATTTTGTAATTGAGGACCGACTCATTTGTAATTATTTGAGTTTGGAATATAAGAAGGAATTTTTTCCTTATTTTAATTTTTACTGTGAAGATTGTGATGCAAATATATGCATGAAGTGAAGAAAAGAGCTAATTCAGTGATGAAGGAAGACTTGTGAGTACAAAGATTTGGAATTGTGATCTTGTGTAGCAGAGAGTGTAGTTTGGCACAGTGTGAAGGAGGTAACATATTTCATATTATTTTGTTGAATAATTCTAAGATCTTTTGGACAGTGGGTTCAGAGATCTTGCCTTGAAGCTGTTTGGGCAGTGGGTCCTTCTGTCTTCCATAAACTCTTAACCGGGTTAGAATCTTTTAACAAGGATTCATATGTACTGAATGTATTTCATAAGACTCCTAACAGGGTCCATCCTCTAACAAGGAACTTTCATATTAGTGCATCATTTTGTGGGCATCATTCCCACTGGGGTTTACTCTTTTCAAGAGGTTCCCTAGTTAACATATCTTGTGTTATTGTGCAATTGTGTATGATTATCTTTCTATGGTTGATCAGTACATTGATTATATTGTTTAAAGCTATTGAATGGATAAATTATCAGATAACTGATTCAACCCCCCCCCCCCCTCTCAGTTATCTTGGGGATCTTTACTTTCTAACATGAGATGCTTAGCACACTTCCCGAGGTAGAATTTGTACATATTGACATGTTTCCTAAGGTGAAATTTATACAACTTGGCACACAAATTGAGACAAAAAAATTGTTGTCTAGCACACAAATTAAGACAAGAAAAATTGGCACGTAAATCAAGGCAACAATCTAAAAGACTTGACATAGATCCCGAGGCGCGCATGCAATTTTAAATTTTTATTTTTTTTGGTAGCAACAGCCATTTGGCCATCAAATTTAAGCCTATCATTTGATGATGTCAGCATGCATCAAGCTCATTTGCACCATTTTTTAGGCTCTCTAGCACACCGGTTGGTCTTTTGCTCATAACTTGAGCATACAGTGTCAAAATCGGGCAAACGAGATATCACCGGAAAGTTGGTTCCAATCCTGACGCTCTCATGAAAGTTAATCTGGTGGTTTTTGTCATCTAGCTTTCTTTTTTTTATCAAAGCTAGATTCTCTTTCTTTCATTCCGGGGGGGCTAATTTGCTCAAATTAGCTCCATTTTTCGATCCAGAAGAAGTGCCAGAAATCTCTTCTCGAGAACCATCCATATTTTTGCCTATTTTCATCAAAAAAAATTTCAAGGTACACAAGATTCAAATCTAAAGCTTTTTTGCTCTTCTCTTCATAAAGCATATCATTCTAGGCTTAGGGGTTTGATATTTGGATTGTGGGGGGGGTGTTATTTTCTTATTTCTATCACTTAAACTAGATACTGGATTAACTTTACTCCTTTCTTAAGATGTCAACACTTTTATTTTTAGTTGTTTATATTTAAACACACATACACTTGTTGATTTAAACTTATGCACTTATTGTTTTAAATATAAACTTGCATGCATTAGTCCTGTAATAATTTAACTAATTATTACATGCACGAGGGTTTACCTTTCAAAGCTTTTGATCTCCTTTATAAGGATGATCCATTGTACATTTAATTCCTTCATTATTTGAGGATATTTTCTTCTTCATTTTTTGAGTCAAACTCTTGCCCTCTTCTTGTCTCTACTTCCTTGTAACGGGTTTTTGTATGTAGGTGATCTTCAAGTTTTGTGGATTTGTATTGCTCAAATCCTACATAAAAAACATACCTTCTTGAATGAAATATTCTTCCCATTTTGTACTTGGTTGATCTTGAATAGGTGCTTTACACTTTCTCCATAGCTCAGAAAAATTAGGATCAGTTTCATACAAATCTCTCATCTCATCAAAACCAAGAACTTCAATTTTCATCTCAATCATCAAAGATCTTCTTCTACTCAATGCATCAGCAACTCAGTTAGTGACTCCAATTTTATGTTTTATTACAAATGTATAACTCTACAAGTACTCAACCCATTTCATGTCTTTGATTCAACTTATTTTGACTACCGACGTATTGTAAAGCCTTATGAACAGTTTACAATGCAAATTCACTTGGTATCAAATAATGTCTCCATTTCTCCAGTGCTTGAACAATAGAATAGAATTCTTGATCATACACAAAATATTTCCTTCTAGCATCATTCAACTTTTCACTAAAGATTGAAACAGGTTTACCTTCTTGACTCAACACAGCTCCAATTGCACTACCACTTGGATCACATTCCACTTGAAATACCTTATTGAAATCAGACAATGCCAAAATAGGCAATTCAACAACCTTCTACTTCAGAGTCTCAAAACTTTTATCAGCTCCATGTGTCCACTTGAATTTTGTTTTATCTCCTCTCATAGTCTCAGTCATAGCATTATAAATTGAACTAAAATTCCTTATGAACTTTTGGTAAAAACTTTCCAAACCATGAAATGATCTTACCTCACTAGCATTCACAGGTGTAGGCCAATTCAGAATAGCTTCAAACTTTTCAAGATCCATCTTCAAACCATCAGCTAAAATTACAAATCCCAAATACACAATCTCCTCTTTCATGAATGAACAATTTTTTAGATTTATCAGCAAATTTTCCTCTTTCAATCTCTGCAAAACTTTTCTAACATGCAACAAATGTTCTTCTTTGGTCTTATTGAATATCAAAATATCATCAAGATATACAATCACAAACTTACCCAATAATTTCTTCAAAACTTCATTCATCAGCCTCATAAAAGTACTTGGTGCATTAGTTAAACCAAAGGGCATAACCAACCACTCATACAAACCTTCTTTTGTCTTGAAAGCAGTCTTCCATTCATCACCTTCTCTGATTCTAATATGATGATACCCACTTTTCAAATCAATCTCTGTGAAATACTTTTCTCCAGTCAAACTGTCCATTAAGTCATCCATTCTCGGTATACAAAACCTATACTTCACTGTTATCTTATTGATTTCTCTAGAATTAGTACACATTCACAACTCTCTATTCTTCTTAGGTGTCAATACCACAGGTACTGCACAAGGACTCAAACTTTCTCTGATCAAACCTTTATTCAACAACTCTTGAATCTATCGGTACAATTCCTGATTCTTGCTAGGTGTCAACCAATGCGGTGCCTTGGTGGGTAAACTAGCTCCAAGGATTAGATCCATGCAATGATCAATACTTCTCTTTGGTGGCAAACCATCATGTACATTATAAAAAATGATATCACTATACTTGGTGAGTAACTTCTCAATCTCATTAGGGATGTTATCCTCTATTTTCTTACTCGATTTGTTAGGAATCACAACAAAACATAAATCATTCTTCTTCAAATCCTTAACAAACTTTCTTGCTTCCATCAAACAAACTTTCACAAATGTGAAAACATTATTAACATGTTCTTCTATCAAAGGTAACAAGATTTTTTTTCTTCCATCAGCCACAATAGTATACTTATGCAATCTCCCATCATATATAGCATGTCTATCATATTGCCAAGGTCTACCTAAAAAAATATGACAACAATCCATAGGCATGATATCACACAACACTTTATCATAATACTTTCCAATATTCAAATTTACATAATATTTTTCACTTACCAAGAGTGTATGATCATCTTTGATCCATGAAATCTGATAGGGCTTTAGATGTTCCAACCTTTCCAACTACAAATTTGTGACTATGTCCTTAGATGCCAGATTCTCCGAACTACCACTATCAATGATTACCTTCCAAACTTTGTCAAAAACTCTACATCTAGTCTTGAACAAACATTTCCTTACTGGATCTTCCTTTTTACTTTCATTCCATAGTGCTCTCCTTACCATCAAATTATTTTCCTTCTTAGGTTCATTCGGTGAATCTTCTTGTACCAAAACATTTCTACTGCTACTAGCCTTCTTACTAGCACGTGTATATTCAAAAGATATATGTCCTTCTTCTCCACAATTGTAACAAGTTCCTCAGAAATTACCTCTGCTATAACCACCTTGGTAGTTACTACCTCTACCTCTAGATGAACTTTCACCATTCCACTCGGTCTTGCCTTTATCTAGATTTGTCTTTTTAGGTTCAAATCAACCACTTTCACCATAAGATCTACCTCTTCCTCTAGGGAATCTACCAGCTCGACCTCTTTGTTTGTGCTCATGTCTCTTGTTCAATTTCTCCTCGTCCTTCAATGCAAATTGATAAGCCTTTTCAATGTTCTCCAACTTGACCAAACTGATTTCCTCTTGTATGGAAACTCTCAAACCATTTAGGTATCTAGCAATTCTTTCCTCATCATCCTCATCATGTCCAGATCTAACATCTAATCTATAGAATTCCTTAGTATAATATTTTATCGAGCTATCTTTCTTCTTTATACTTTGCATTCACCAAACTAGGTTAATTCTATAATCACAAGGTAAAAACTTTCCTTTCAGTTTATTCACCATTTTATTCCATACCTTGATTTTGTCTTTTCCTTTCTTGTTTCAAATCCAATTGCAAATGTTCCCACCACAAGGATGCATGACCTTTCAACTTTGTGCTTGCAATCTTCACCTTCTTCTCCTCGGATACATTTTCATGCTCAAAATACTTTTCCATCTTGGTGATCCAGTCTATCAATCATCAGAATCCAATTTCCCACTATAGTCAGGAGGATTGAAATATGGTGTTGACTTCAAACTTGTCAAAGCCTTCAAGAATATTTTCTCACCCTAATCCATCACAGGTGTAGGTTCTGTTTCACCTTGTTCCAGTTCAACTTCATCATCATTAACATCTTCAATATGTTTGTCTCTTCTCTAGGATGTTTCAATAGCTTCTAATCTAGTAGCAAGTTGTCTCAACATGTTTGCTAATCTTGGATCCACTTCTTGCCTCCTATGAACCATCTTGAGAACCCTTTGCAATTATAGGTTAGATCGCAATCTACCACCCTATAAAAATTCAACTAGGGCTTCACAAGAAGGAACCTAAAAACCTATATCCATAGACCTAGATCCAAATCTCACCTTGCTCTAATACCACCTAATGCAAGGGCAGGGACCTGAGAGTCCAAATGATGACACACCCTATAGATCCAACCTACTCAACAACTCACGGAAGCAACAACAACATAGTGAAAGGGAGAAAGTAGGATAATTGATATATTAACTTCATTCAAATTGATTCATACATGCTAGGCTGTAAGGCCTTCCCGGTTATAGCCAATTTTTATAAAGAAATACAGAATTCCTCAACCATGTGAGGATCTACCAACAATCTTGATTCTACTATCTCCTATATTCTATCCAAAACTGACTCCTAAACTCTAACCAAACAACTATACTTATACAAGAGGCTACCAAATTGAGTCAGCGTTCAGATCCACAATCAACAAAAGGAATGATTAGATGGGACCACATGCTTCCAATTTATGGTTACTAGCATTAAATTCGTGACCCATAATCAATGCACAAGTCAGCCTCAACAGAAACTCAAAATAAACTACTCGGTAAGTAAGGATGACTGAGAAAAAGACAAGCATCACCGAGCACCAATGAAACAACTGACCACCTTGGATATAACTAACCACACTTGGTAACCAAAGGAAACTAACCAATTACCGACCAACTCAGTCAAAGCAGGAACCGAGCAACATAGACAAACTTCAAAATCTTTTTGGTGACATAGGATTGCCAAGGACCTGAGATGCTCTTGCATCATAATTCAATTTGAATCTAGTAATTAGAAGCCTATTATTATTTGTGAGATTTAGTAGTAGTCCTATGCTCTTCACTTTTCAATTGAATCAAAATTCCAAACCTACTAGATCTTTCGATTAAAAGAAAGGCTAAAGAATAAACACACACTAAATTTGAATCCTATTGTTTGTGGAAGAGAGTAGAAATACTTAATTCTCATTAGATTAGAAGGCTTGGGAAAATTGAACTTTGTCAATTGTGCTTGGAAGTAAGAAATAGTAGGGATATGCTCTTCACCTTTTGGTGAATCAAACTCCCAAACCTATTCCTTCACTTCATTTATTCACTTTTAAATGAACATGCTATAACTTTAGTGGGCTTGCCTCCCGAAAATTTTCCTTAACAAGGATGGTGAGAGGGACAACCTAAAGTGAGACACAATTTCCTTTTCAACAATAATCCAACCCACTATAAAATAAAATGCACTCATCCTTAATGGGGTGAGTGACAAAAGGATATCAAGAATCAAATTTCCTTGAGTAGTCCTTCGAGATTGTGCAAAACTCTGATATATCGGTGGTGGGAAGCCCCTAATTATCATGGGATGATAATTGATATTTTTTTTGAACATAATTCTTACTAGTGCCTTTTTAAAATAGAAATCCTACCAAATACAACCATTTTACAAACCAAATTTGACTATAGGTAGATTGCTCAAGAAGTGACATTTTGTTAAAAACCCATGATAACGTTTGATACATTTCAAAAAAAATATGTTTAGAGGGTTTAAAAGATAAGTGTACTTGTGATTTCTTTGTTTGAAGATACATATAACAAGGAAGAAACATCCATTTGAAAATCATCTTATATTTTTAAAAATATTCTAAAACAGAACAATCACCAAAATAGGGGAAACTTTATTTGAGTTAAACCTTTGTTGATGTCAATTTCATGAGATCACACAAACTGAAAATATCATTACAAGAAAATGGAAATTGCATACAACAAGAGGTCCTCGAATTCATATTCCAAAGTCCTTTTATCGAAACATAAGAACAAGAAGAAATTCTCCCTAACTTGTTTGACAAAAGAGTCAATGCAATGGCTAGAAAAAATGACTTTTATGACTATGTCGATGGGGGAAATAATGAAGATTAAGGAGAAACTAACCAAACAAACCAAGGGGCAAGGGAAAAAATTGAAGAAAAGGCCAATAGGGTGTTAGGAATAGCAATCCACAATACAACTGAGAGGGGGGTGAATCAATTATATGATAGATTATTAAAATTTAAACTTTGAATAGCATCAATATCAAATCTAATGAATACAATGAATGCCAAGACAACAACACAATATTTTGGTGTCAGGGAAACCTTGTTAAAGGTAAAAACCCTAGTGGGAATTAACACCCACAAATGATGTACTAAGAGTATAGTATCCTTGTTAGAAGATCTAGCCCTATTAGGATATGATTAAAGCATTATAGTACATAGTCCTTGTTAGAGGACAGACCTTGTTAGGAGTTAAGAAAAGAGGGGGCTCACTACTTAGGCTCACTGCCCAAAGAAGGTTAAATCTACCTTCAAAACTCACTGTTCACAACACAAGTGTATATGAATAAATACATAACCTTTTGAATTGTCTGAAAACAACTATCTTTGCTTGATCAATTCCAATGAAGTACATAGGCAATTATCTGCTCTACATATGGGAGACACAAGCTCATAGCTTTCACAATTCACTTTCACATCACATACATCTCATCCATGTCTTTCCAAAAGAAAAGACCTTACATATATACCATATTACATTCTACATGATTAGGTCGGCCGAATAGGCTTTCCTAATATACAAACAATTATATAAGCCCTTTCTAGGATACAAACGACATCTAAAACAAGTATACAATGATTACATTACAAAAATTAAGGATTGACATCCTTAATTTACATTTTCCAACCAAAATACATGCTACATCTTTGAAGTTAGCTCCCAAATAAGTCTTCTCCAGATCACACACCACAACTGACATCATCCTTCTTTTTGTGACTTGTGCTGACCAATGAAAATTCATTAGTACCTTGTTTTTCATCCCTTAAGCTCACATACACATAATCCATACCTTATCTAAGATATACGAGAAACATAGAGACTCACTCTGTCAACTTCTACTAACACTATTCACTAACCAGTCTTCACCAAAACATCTGTAACTCATCCAATATGTAGCATTACATGATGCAATCTTGGATATAAGATCACAACATCTTTGTGTACTTTCATCTAAATTCACATGCTCTGAAACATCCGTATAGTGTCCATACACTATAGTAACCAACCTATTTTATTCATAGAAACATATGTTGACACTAGTGAAAAAACACTAATGACAACAAAAACAACTCCAACATTACTCAACGTAGTGATTAAACATATTAAATGCATCATCAGTCTCCCCAATGCATTAGCAATATCTAACAATCTCCCCCTTTGGCATTGATGTCAACATACAGGAAAATCCATTAACCCAAAATTTTGTCAATCCAAAGTTTTGTAGCCAAATAGTACTCTCATAGTACACCTCCATACAATCTCCCCATATAGTAGGGATTTTCTCATAGAAACTCCCCCTCTTTGACAACAATGGAAAAGTGCACCATAAGTCATCAACTATCTTCAACACCTATCTTCCACGATCACTCCCCCTAAGGAGTAGATCCCTACATCTAGTCCAGAATATGATAAGGCTTTGAAAACCTCTAGACTGATGCATCCCTGCATCAATTAATTCTAACTAGGAGGGGCCTAAACCCCAAGCATACCTCTAAGATATTCAAAGGTATATTTTGGCAATGGCTTTGTAAAGATGTCTCTAATCTGTTTCTTTGTGCTAATGTATTCCAACTTTATTTCCTTCTCTGCTACCTTATCTCTCAAGAAGTGATACTTAATAGTAATATGCTTAGTCTTAGAGTGCATCACCAGATTCTTTGGCATGTTCACTGTACTGGTGTTATTATAATGGATAACCATTGATTCATCAAAAACTATTCTAATATCTTTCAACATTTATTTCATCCAAACAATCTGAGTGTAGTTAATAGCAGCGGAAACATACTCTGATTCATCAATAGATTGAGCTATACAATCTTGCTTCTTACTTATCCATGAAACCAATTTTTTTCCACGGAAAAATGCACCTCCACTAGTACTCTTCCTGTTATCAATATTGGTTTCATGGATAAGTATACAATCTTGCTACTTCTTACTTATCAATATTCCTTGGCCAATCAGCATCAGTATAAGCATGAAATTCAAAGTCATCATTTCTATCATACCATAAACCATAGTCCATTGTTCCTTTTAGATATCTCAATATCCTTTTCACAGCAACAATGTGTATTTCTTTAAGTTTTGTCTGATATCTAGCCACAATTCTAATAGCATTAGCAATATCTGGTCTGGTGTGAGTCAGATATTGTAATCCACCAACTATTGATTTGTACTTCATCTAAAAAATACACTTTGATTCATCATCATTTGTCAGCTTATTACTAGTCACCATGGGTGTACTAACTGGTTTGCAATCTTCCATTCCAAACTTTTTCAGCATTTCTTTAAGATACTTAGTCTAAGAAATAAAAATACCATCCTTGCTCTGATTTATTTGCAGTCTAGATAAAAAAATTCATTTTGCCTATCATACACATCTCAAATTCACTTTCCATTTCTTTATAAAATTTCTCACACAATTCATCATTGACTCCAAAGATAATATTGTATACTAATAAAAGTACCTTCATAGAATTAGGGTTAATCATCAACAATAAGTGAAATAATAACTAAATACAACCACAATTGAGAAACTATTTAACAAAATCAATGACTAATTGAGCATCCTATGGCGCTCTAACTAAGATGTTAATGAATGAGCTCTCAGTAAGCTCTCACTAATGATAGTCCTAGTATGAGAATGATAGAGATAAAACAATATGCTAAAGCTAACAATTATCAAGATGAATGCTAAAATTGCTTCTTAAATGCCTTTCTAAACTCAAATTTCAAGAGGTTTGATGCAATTCTCAGATAGTTGGTTGATGAATTATGAAGGATCTTAGCCTTCCTTTTATAGATTTTCCAATGGTAGGGGGTGTAGTTGTGTTTAATCATGATTGAGTTGGGGTTAAGTCTTTGGTTCCACCCTTTGAAGAAAAAGAAAAGTTTGTGTCCTCAAAGCTTAGGACAAGTAGACAAGATGGATGGTCAAGATTTCTTTTCACTTTGAGTGAATGAGATTCAATTTGGCTTGATCCATGTGAATGCCTTTCCTTAAATCTCATTGGTTGATTTATTTTCCTCTCCTTTTGATTTGTTGAGAGTAATTGATTTTTATTAATTGATTTATTTTAGCCATGCACCCCTTGAATGGGTTGAATTTAATTTAATCCAAGACTATACAATTAATTTAATTAATTGTATTTTGATTTGATTGCAATTGATTAAAATGCTCTCAATTTTGATTGATATTGAATTAAGATTTGATTTTAATTTTGATTGGCTAATTGTTCCTTGTGATTCAATTATTTCCTTAATTTTCTTTGAATTATCATTAAATTATCTTTGTCCATTTTTAGGTGATTACAAATGCCCCTGTTTGAGTTGACATGTGAAGCATGTCGATTCAAAGAATACTCTGATCTTTCTTGATAATAGGTCCTAATTCATTGATGGTCAATCTTTGATGTTTATTTGATGGTCTTTCAATGATTGATTCTCTAATTTTTGATATGAAATTACTTCAGGTAATGATTGATATGAAACTCTCCTAATTGATGTGATTTTGATGATCGTTCTCAATATGATAATTGATTAATTTGTTGATTTATATGAAATTCTCTTGATGATCTGATATGATGCCCCTTTCATTTGATTATGAAATTTTTTTGATAAAATCTTTGACTTTGATTTGATGATCAGTCTCTGATTCGATGATGTTACTACTATTGTTGATGATGTTTTCGATGATATGATTGCATGCCCCCTCGGGAAATGAATTGAAATGATTGTGGCTGATTTGGTTTAGATTGGGAAATTTTGATTTGTTTCCCGATATAGAAATTTGAAAATGCCCCAATCATGATTGAATTTGATGTGAGAAGATTTGATTGATGAGAAGAGATACATTGATGATGGTTTGGTATCGTTTGATGTTAGTTGGAATCACTTGATTGATGTTGATGTCAATCTGATAGGATAAGTTGATGGGTTAATATTTCACTCTCAAGATTTAGAGAGACAAAATAATGATTTTCCTTCCTCACGATATAGAGTTGGGAATTTTGATGCGCTCACGATGAGAAAATGGATGATAGTATAACTTGATTGATGTTAGATGATCAATTGGATGATTTGATTGATTGATATTTGATACATGATATGATTAGATGGATGTTTTGATGATATGGAGTTGATTGGATGTTCTCATGATGCAAAATTATGGACTGGAGAAGAGAAGGTGATGAACAGAATTAGGTTGCCCCTATTTGATTATCCTGATTGATTGTTGATGATGTCCTTGAGGAAGCATGAATGATTTTGATGGATCAAACATTTGAAAATGTATCTTGATGATGTTGATGTACCTTTGATGATCAAATTGAGCAATATTTTTTATGATGGATATTTCAAGCATTGATGATGTTGATCAAGACTTTAATTCTATATTGATGGACATTTGATGATGTAGCATTGATGATATAATTGATCATTTGATGTATCTTGATTTGGTCTTTTGATGATGATAACTCCACCCCTTTTTTTATTTTCCCCCTTGCAAATTAAGCTAAGAAAGGCCAAACAATATATACAATGCATCTAATCTAAGATGTATGCAGCTAACTGTCATTATTCAAGTTTGAAAGCTTATTTTCATCATCAAGATTTTGGAACATGAAATTGGTACAACCCTCACTGGTTCAACCATGATGATATGAATACCTCTTTCCTCAAATTTTAACAATTTCAAGTAAATGGACAAGGAATTGATCCCTTTCATATATAAATGTCCTCAATGATTCTTTGATGATCATGTCATTAGATGGATTCACATACTACTATGAATCAACCTGACAAGCACTCAAGAAGCAATCAAGAAAATATCATGTCTTCATCATCGGTCATCTAGTCAAACATCATTGATTTGCTAAAAAGACATGGTTCCAAAAATTTAGTAACACTTTGAACATTTTTGTTTTTGTTTGTAGATCCATATTTCAAAAACTTCATCCACTTTGATCCTTAGTTGTGTTTAAGATTTTTAGATTTTGATTTGATTTGATTTAAGATTTTTAGATTTTGATCTGATTTTTTCAAATTTTGTCGTTTAAATCAAGTATTTGGAACTTTAAAATATGATATTGATCAATAAGTTCCAATGTAACAATTTTTCAATTTTGCTACAATGATTTGAGCCAATTGATGTTTGCTTTGCTAAGCTTGTTGAATTTGGATTGGTAACCCTGGTTTGATTTAGCAAAGATCATGATTTGTTGGGCAATGCAACTTTTGAGTGTTTACTTAAGATTTGCAAGCTTTTTAGATTTTTAAAATATTTTCAATTTTTTTTTTTTAAAGATTTCTGATGTTTTTGGAATTTTTAGAGATTTTTATTTTTTATTTTTTATTTTAGAGCTTTTTTTTTTTTTTGGATTTTAGAGCTTATTTTATTTTATTTTTATTTTTAGAGATCACTAGTTCTCAAGCAAGATCACATTGAATTCCCCAAATGTCTAGCAAGGTATAGGACATGAAAGATGGATTTGCAAACTGGTGGATGTGAGGTGAATAGGCCATGATGGATGAAGAAAGTGTGTTACCCATAGGACCATCTCCTCAAGACTATCCAAGCTAGGAAAAATAATATCTCAATTTAGGTCAATGATGTGGTGTTGAATAGCATATAGAATAATGACCTAGTGTCATGACAATGGTCCAAAGGAATGGACTTATCAAGAGACTTTTTCTAACATTTTTTCTCTTTTATCATTTATCATTTTTCACTTGGATCAAGATAAAGGGATCAATGTGGATAGGATCACAAAATAATGATAAAGGGGTGGTGAAGGATATGAGTGAATGGTTTGGGATTATGGGAAGGTTTCTTAGAAATAATGAAGATGGCTTTAGGATAAGCAAGATCATGATAAGGGAGTGTGAACACAACAAGTGAATAGGCTAATGGATAGGATAACTCATGTCAAGATACTTAATTCTCATGGATATGTTCAACCTTGTCAAGATGAAAGGTGAAAAATGGAATACGAATGCAAGTGAGATCAATGGTAGAAAGATGAAGGATATGATAGATAAAACTTGCCCCCAAGTGTAGAGTACAAGAGAGAGGAATTATGCATGATGCCTATTTGCCAGGTTTTCATCATGGTACTTGTCTAAGATGCCACAAGAAGTGGTTTTCACCATAGGGTGGATTTCTTTTCTTTTCTTTCCTTCTTTTTTTTTTTTTTTCAATTTTCTCTTTTTGGATGGAATCAAGCCTCATTCTCTTTGGATACTCCTTGAAAAGGTATGATATGACAACCCAAGGCTTATGAAAGGTATGCTCAAAGATGTTGATAGGGAGGTGGAAAGGTGATATGGTGGATAAGGTAAAGGGTGGCTAAAGATTTATTCAATGGATTGGATAAGGGAAATTGAAGGATAATGAATGAGAGGATAATAAGTCTTTCCATATGTGGGCATGAAAAAGGGAAATGAAGGATAATGAATAGAAGGATAAGAAGTATTATCAAGATCAACATCAATAAACACCTTGAAGGGTAGTGGAATAGTGGAGGAAACATGGGTGAAATAGCTTGGGATTTTAATGTAAGAGAGGTTATGGATCTTGGGACACAAGGACTCAAAATAGATGGATAAGATGGAATGTGTTTGGGAGAATGTGAAGTGGAATCCTTTGGAAGCTTTAATGTCAGCTTTGAGTTCTCTTTTGTGTGTAAGTCCTTCAAAAGTGACTTGCGAATCCACACTTTCTTTGATTTGTCTTTCCTTTTGGATGCTTTAGAATGCATTTCTTCAATGAGGGATTTAGGAATCCACATTTTCTTTGATTTTTCTTTTTGCTTGATGGACCCTTGTGGTCTCTTGAATTTTTTTTTTTTCTTGCATTCACATGTTGATTAGATGGGACATGGTGCTCTTCATACATAAGTGGATTCTTGGTTTTTTTATTCTTACGTTGCACATTCAAACTTCTTCCAAAGGAGTTGGGATTGGTGGATGAATAAGGTTTATATGGATGGTTCATATGGAGGGTTGACATGGATGTGTGTTTGGTTTTTAAAGTATGTATGTCTTTGTTGATCTTGATAGGATATAGGGTAAGTGGATTGTGGGATAGGGATGGTAGGAAAGGTTGATGGAGAAATGTAAGGGCCCAATATGGATGGAAGATCTGAAGGTTTCAACTTTGTAATATAGGGACCAAGGATGGATTTGGAAGATGTAGAAGGAATATTCTTATGAACCAATGGAGGTAAATGGGATGTGGGAGGGATATCAACATATTTATTTTGAGTTGTATGGCCAAGGATTTCATCTTTTGGATTTATCTTTGTACCAATAGGCTTATATGTAGCTTTGATAGGAGTGACTTTGATAGGAGCAGTTGAAGCTTGAGATAGATATGGAGGCTTATGAAAAGTGGATGTTGGGGTGATTTGATCTTGAAAAGGATCTTTTGATAGCCTAGGAAGAATAATTTTCTTTTCATTATCAATAAGTTCATTAGAGATGGAAGGAATACTTTGATCTTGCTTAGGAGATGGGTATGATATAAGAGGTGAAGGAATATGGGGTTTTTGAGGTGGAAGGGTATCTTCTTGAAATAAATGGAAGGGTATGAAGGGTTGATCATGAGACTCTTGGGATATGGGACTTTGGTCAACTATAGGATAAGGAGGGATGTTATTTTTATTTTGATCCTTAATAAGACTTGTTTCTTTGCATTCTCGATTAGTCTCTTGACATGGAGCCACTTCTAAGGACAATGTAGGAGTTTGGATCTATGGGAGGGATTCCTGAAAGGCTATTGAAGGTTCATTTGAAATAGGAATGACAGGAATTATAGCACATGAAGGCTTTGTTGGAAATATTCAAGAATTAACCAAGTTACTGAGAGGGGAGGGGTGAATCAGTAACTTCAAATTTTTTCAATATCAGATGTATTAACATATAGTTCACTTTATCCTTTTGCATATAGAAAGCATGAAACATAAAAGCATTCACAACAATGACACATAGATTTGGTTACCCAGAAACCTTCCAAAAGAAAGTAAAACTGGGGTGGGGATGAAACCCACAAAGCTTTAATACTGTAGTATAAAGTTGGCCGGTTAAGGCTTACATTGATCACTTCTGATGATCTGCCCTGCTAGGAGCAATAAGGATTGCTAGGTCCACCTTGTTAGAGGATTTACAAACATACAATGAAGTATGCACTCGGTTAAGAGATTTTACAAAGATTGTTAAGTCTACCCGGTTAAAGGATTTCAAGCTGATTCACCTATTAGGATGAAACAGTAGATCTCTTACTTTGCAACTGGATTGCTGAATGAGATTCACTGATGTACTGATCACCTTCTATGATGGATTTGTCTCTGTTGCTCCTTGTGTATAGTAGCCCTTTGTAATTCACTAGTTTCTACCTTTTATCTCTTCTCTTTTTTTTCACATTCATTCTACTTGGTATTTGTACAACATTGTTTATATACAAGTCTAAAAAATTAATTACAATTACAAAGTCGGCTTAACAAATAAACATAAGTGCTACTAAGTCAGCCCAAGTATGGTTACACGGTTCATGCAAACTAACTCAGTGACTTTCTGATACTCGGCATCCACTGCATTACTCGGCATCGTCATGCACTCGGTAGAAGTGAAGGCTCGGTTCATACTAACCACTTGGTAAGTTTCAAACTCGGTAAATACTTGTGACTCGGTAGACATAATGTCACTTGGTTTACACTGTCCTGCTCGGTTGGCACTATCCTACTCAGTTTGCATTGTTCTGCTCGGTTTGTAGTGTCCTGCTCGGTTTGCACTATTCTGCTCGGTTTGCACTGTCCTGCTCGGTTTGCACTGTTCTGCTTGGTTTGCACTATCCTAATCGGTTTGCACTCAGGATGCAAATAAGTGTTGTCACTAGTGGAAATCCTGCTTAATGCCAACAATCTCCCCCTTTGGCATTAGTGACAAAAACACTTATTACCCAAAACTTATATACATGAACCATGCTGAGATTTATTTTGATTTTTCAAAATTTGTCTTTGTCATAGGGCTTTATAAATTATCTCCCCCTTTCAATGCACTAACTTTTTCTTCTATACATATCTCCCCCTTTTTGACGATAATGCCAAAGGTGTATATAAAAGTGTTTTACAAGTTGAATCCAAAATTTGATAGAAAAATAGAATGTACCTTCATTATCAGTGCCAGAGTTCTGTCCTAATTTTCTTGCAGAATCTTGCATGTTTGGATTGCAATTTGGACTTCTGCAGAGAGTGCAATCATGTGATCTACTATTGAGAACTGATTGTCATAAATTAATGTTTTGGAATGTTCAATGTGCTTATACATTGTATTCATGATGGGAAGGATCATGTTCTGAATGTCTAGCAGTGTGGACCGGATCCTTGTGTCTTCTTTCAGTAGTTCTAACTGCATATTTGATAGGAATGAGATTTTCATGTGATGAGCAGAGTTTGAACTTGGTTCAAGTTGCAGCTTCTGTATGCTAATCTTCAAATCCTCATCAATTTTATACATTTTATCCTTGATATCCTTGGTGAACTCGACAACATTGCATAGTTTAGCCAAAAGAGAGGTAACATTCGAATAGGAAGATTCAATGTTTATCAAAACTGAAGATAATTCTACTTGATTAATAGCTATGTGCTGAGCAATGTTCTCAAGCACTTTATTGTTGAATTTCTTCTCATCTTTTTCAACTATCTTGTCTGTCCCAGATGAATTCTCATTGTACTTATTTACCGCTTCTGCTAATTGTAACAAAACATGCTGAGAGGAGTCTACTTTAATACCTAATGCTTTTGACAAAATGTCCTTAGCATCCTTAATGATTTTATATTCCTTGTCTCTCTCCTCTTTAAGCTTCTTTTGCTTTGCTTTCCTTTGGAGGAGTTCACCTATATTTTGCATTTGATCCGCTGATAGATTTGCAAAATCCAATGTTGGAATCTCTATTTCCTCATCTAGGTCTATATCCTTTACTATATTCTTGCCCAAAAATCTTATACTCGGTTGAGCCTTAGGCTTATCTATACTTAATGCCTTAGTAGTAGTGATAGTAGACATAGTAGGACTAGCTATAAAGAATGGTATACTGTCTACTGGAGAACTTAAAGCTGAAGCATTTACACTTGTAGAATCAAAAACTGGAATACTTACTACTGGAAAACTTGATGAAATAGGAGACTGCAACTCGGTAGAAGAAATGGTAGTTACTTCTGTTGTTGCTATAGGTGATTGGAAAAATGTTGAAGTTGTCACAACCATGCTTGAAGATGTCTCTGGGCTAGATGTAGCAACTTTTGCTGGAGAGGTAGGAAGTGATGCAATGACTTCTGCCGCTATCCTCATGGTATCATCTACCTCAGTGGCTTCTTCTTGTTCATCACTATCATCTTCAATGTCTTTTATTATAACTGATTCAGTACTCAGTTGGTGAAGATGGTATATGTTCTTCCATGTGGAATTTGCACTCTTCACAACCGATTCAATATTGTTAATCAGAATTAAACAAGTATTGAACTTCAGTGTCATCTTATTTTCATTCTCCTTCAATGCCTTCTTTATTTCATCATTTTTCAAGCTCGGCATTAACTGTTTCAGGGTTTGATCAAATATGTCTTTTACAATTTGCCTTGCATTGGCCCATCTCATTTTTATTTGATCTAATAAAGCTCCTAGAATCTGTTGGGCTATTTCATCAAGAGAGTATTTCCATTGTCCCATCTTTTCAATGACAGCATCTTCAATCTCCTTTTGTTCTGTTTCTGATCTTATTTCATATTTTAAAGATTTTATATTACTTACTCCAGCTCCTTCTCTCAAAAGTTTGATCTTCTCTTGAAGGTTTAGAGGAGGCTTTTTGAATATTATATCTTTGTCCTTTTTGTCTGCCTTACCCTTTGCACTTCTCCTTGTAAATACAGCAGTGGGAGGCTTAGGTACCTTGGTGATGAATACCTTTCCTTTCTTCTTTGCAGGTTCTGGTTCCTCTATTTTCTCATCCTTTTTCTCTTCTTCAATGTTTTCTCTACCCTCGGATTATCATTTCTGTTCCTTTCTTCGCTGAAGTGCTAGATGATGCCATGGTAGCTCAAAGAGAATTCTTTTCGCAAAATTATTTGAATCACTCGATTGCTCTGGAAATTTTCTGCTATCAAAATGCTAAAGTTCGCGGTGAAGAATGAGTTTGATTTCTTGCCTTTTGTTTACAACTCTGTCATTAATGCTTAGTAGAAATTAGGGTATGAATTCCAACAGACTGTCACCCACTATGAATTAATTGCTCAGTAAAGACTTCGCAACTTGGTGAACTTGAGAATTCATATTGCTCTGACCTCGCTCGGTAATCATATTAGATAGCTCCCAACCTTGCTCGGTGAAAACTGATATGGACCTTCCTGTGATCTTATTGCATCTTGTATGCCAATTTAGATCTTTCTTTTAATTTAGTTCTAGAACTGCTTGAAATTTGTCTATGAGAATATAGTTCCAGTGCTTTCTTGGGAATTTAGTTTGAGTCGGTAGAGCCACCCATTCCATTGCTTGGACTAGTTTGCTCGGTAGATTTAGGAATCCACTGTTGTCTCATCTGTTTCCTGATCTTAGTTGCTTCATTATTCTTTCCATCTTCAACTTCACTAGCATTCATGCAATTTTTGGCTATATGACCGAGTTTAGTGCATTTGAAACATCTTATGGTAGTATCTCTTTTCCTTAGATGATGTTTTATGCAGTTCATGCCAATGTGTCCATATTCTCCACAGTAATGACATCTACACCAAGTGTTGTAATCCCATCCAAACAGTGCTTTCATAATTTGTTCTGCTGGATTGAATGTTTTGGATTTGCACTCGGATGCCTTGTGACCTTGTTTGTTGCATTTGTGACAATTACCTTTGAATCTTGGTTTTTCCTTGCATTCATTTTCTTTGTGACCATGTTGATTGCAGTTGTAGCATTTTCCATTGAATTCTACTTTTTCATTGCTCCAACATTTATTTGAAGTATGTCCTATTTTTCCATAATGATTACAAGTAGGTTTTTGATTCCTTTGAGTACCTTGCTTAGAAGATTCACCTTCTCCTTTGTATCCAAGTCCTACTTTTCCTTTTTGCCTATGAAGATTTTGATCATGCAGCTGATTTAAGTCTTCTTGGCTCTTCAACATTCTTTCATTGATTTGTTTTTTGGTGTTTAGGTCATCCACCAATCTTAGATTGATTTTCTTTTTAGATCTTAGTTCTTCTCTTGTGCTTTCTATTTCTGATCTTAGAGTCAGAATTTCCTCATTTGTATGGGAGATCTGATCAATTAGGTTTTCTAGCTGAAGGGTTTTATTTTGGACTTCATTGTTCCTTCCATCTAATTCATCTTTCAACTTGTTTCTTTGTTCTAAGATCTCACAAAATCTTGTTGAGTGTAGTTCTTGTTCTCTTTTTAATTTTCTCACTTCTTCCTGCAGAGACCCATTCTTTTCTAGGAGTTCTTTGACAGCACTGTTTGCTTCATCTGAGCTATTTGAGGGAAAAAGATCTTCAATCTTTTCTTCAATGTAATTATGATCATTCATCTGATTTGCAAGTTCCTTCCTTCTTCTTAGGGATTGGGAAAGATGTTCTTTTGCTTCTTTAAGTTTAGCTATGGCCATTTCTAGATCTAGCTTTTCATTTTCAATCACCTTGTTCAGTTTGAATACCTCCATTGTCCTGGATCTTTGCTCAAGCTAGTTAAGCTTTATCTTGATAACCAATACAGCTTGATACCAATTGTTGGAAATATTCAAGAATTAACCAAGTTACTGAGAGGGGAGGGGTTAATCAGTAACTTCAAATTTTTTCAATATCAGATGTATTAACATATAGTTCACTTTATCCTTTTGCATATAGAAAGCATGAAACATAAAAGCATTCACAACAATGACACATAGATTTGGTTACCTAGAAACCTTCCAAAAGAAAGTAAAACTGGGGTGGGGATGAAACCCACAAAGCTTTAATACTGCAGTATAAAGTTGGCCGATTAAGGCTTACATTGATCACTTCTGATGATCTACCCTGCTAGGAGCAATAAGGACTGCTAGGTCCACCTTGTTAGAGGATTTACAAACATACAATGAAGTATGCAATCGGTTAAGATATTTTACAAAGACTGTTAAGTCTACCCGGTTAAAGGATTTCAAGCTGATTCACCTATTAGGATGAAATAGTAGATCTCTTACTTTGCAACTTGATTGCTGAATGAGATTCGCTGATGTACTGATCACCTTCTGTGATGAATTTGTCTCTGCTTCTCCTTGTGTAGAGTAGCCCTTTGTAATTCACTAGTTTCTGCCTTTTATCTCTTCTCTTTTTTTTCACATTCATTCTACTTGGTATTTGTACAACATTGTTTATATACAAGTCTAAACAATTAATTACAATTACAAAGTCAGCTTAACAAATAAACATAAGTGCTACTAAGTCAGCCCAAGTATGGTTACATGGTTCCTGCAAACTAACTCGGTGACTTTTTGATACTCGGCATCCACTGCATTACTCGACATCGTCATGCACTCGGTAGAAGTGAAGGCTCGGTTCATACTAACCACTCGGTAAGTTTCAAACTCGGTAAATACTTGTGACTTAGTAGACATAATGTCACTTGGTTTACACTGTCCTGTTCGGTTTGCACTATCCTACTTGGTTTGCGCTGTTCTGCTCGGTTTGCACTGTCCTGCTCGGTTTGCATTGTTCTGCTCAGTTTGCACTGTCCTGCTCGGTTTGCACTATTCTGCTTGGTTTGCATTGTTCTGCTCAGTTTGCACTGTCCTGCTCGGTTTGCACTATTCTGCTTGGTTTGCACTGTCCTACTCAGTTTGCACTCAGGATGCAAATAAGTGTTGTCACTAGTGGCAATCCTGCTTAATGCCAACAAGCTTGAGGTCTATAACCTTTGAAGCATGAAATAAGTTTGTAGCAAGATGTAGGTTAGATTGGATCTCTTTTAGAGGTAGCCCTTGAGGGTATACATAGTCATTATGAAAATTGTTGGGATCTTTATTTGATGGAGGAATATTGGATAGCTTTGATTCTATATGAAATGGAGGAATGGTGGAATAGGTGAAATCTATAAGAGGACCACTACTAGACATGTGTTCATAAGTTTGATCTTGCTTGAGAGTAGTTTCTTCATTATATGAGACATTAGGATTTTCAATTTCAATTATGCCATCATCAATAAGATTTTGGATTTTATGTTTCAACAACATGCAATATTAAGTTTCATGCTCATTATGTCTATGATATGCACAATAGTTGCTCAAAAAGATAAAACCACATGAAATGATTTGAGGCAACGTGATGAGATCATTTTCAAGAAGTTTTTCCAGAGCTGATTCATATGAAATTCCTAAAGGAGTAAATGATATATCCCAAGGATATTTGGATGTATTTGTGTTTCCCAAAGAGTTTTCATATGATGAATATTGTTGAGATGGGACTAATTCCTCTTGATTTCCTTGATAAAAGATGAGATTCTCTTGATATTTTGAAATAGGTTCTTTGTCAAATATTAGTTTATCATTAGGATATTCTTGATCAAATATAGGGTTTTCATGATATTCTTTTTGATCAAATTTTGAATTATCAAAGATATGATGTTCATAATGCTCTTCTTGATCATAGAGGTAAGGAAACATTGTTCTTAATGATAATTGGGTGGATAATGTTTCCCTTTCTTTTTCCTTTTCTTGAATTCTTGTGAATAGAATATTCTTTTGAATTTTTATTGTTAATTTATTTTTGGATCTTAATGAATGTTCTCTTTTTGTAATCAAAGATCTTCAAGCACAACACAAAAATTTTATCAATTATCACAAGAAATTCTTCCAAGAAACCTACCTAAGGTCAAATTTGGCTTTTAAATGGCTCTAATGAGGTAGGCTTGCTAATTGATCAAGGATTTAGTATGGATTCTATTCAAAATTGACTTTAATCTCTCATCCCCCAAGTATGTTAAGGGGCTTCCCACATGCACCAAGGTATGATTTTGCGCAATCCATGAGGACTACTAGAGGAAGTTCAAAAAATTAAAATCCTTTTGTCATGCACCCCATTAAGGATACATGTGTTTCATTTTATAGTGGGTTGGATCCCCACGACAAAAGTGAGTGTATCCCACTTTGGGCTGTCCCTCTCACCAATCTCATTAAGGAAAACTCAGGAGGTGAGCCCGCTAAAGTTCTAGCATGTTCATTTTGAAAGCAAGGAAAATGGAATTAAGGTTAAGCTTTTGGAAATTTGGCTCACCAAGAAGGTGAAGAGCATATCCCTAACTTCCCCTTTAGTTCCCAAACATAATTAACAAGGTTCAATTTATTTCACCCACTAACTATAGGGATTTGAGTATTTCTACTCTCCTCCACAAACAAGGGGTTTTGATTTATGTGTTTGATTCTTTAATCCCTCTTAATTACTAGATTTTAAATGCACCAAATGTCACAAGCTAAGGGAAAATATTGACTAGTTTAGGCTAACCTCTTTCTATGTAGCTAATCAAAGTTAGGGGCATTTTTGAGTTATTTCCATGATTTTATGCTTACCTTAGCTATAGTTCCTTTCAAATGTGCTTTTTCTCCAACAAGTTAGTGAACAAAGCCAACCAAAGTGAAGAAACCAAAGATAAATTTGAAGAAACAAAGACAAACTAAATGTTATGCCTTACTTTTCAAAGCCTTGCCTTCTCTTTTGAATATGCAAAGGTTGTCTTTTGGAGTTATCATTTTGACCTTGGATTTTGTCCTTTGGGTCTTGTTAATCTTTTACGACTTCTCATTGTTCTCTACTCAAGGTCACCATGATCCTTTATATCATGGTGCGCTGCGAATGCAGATAATCTGGGGCAAGGTCTTTTGATCTTTTACTTCTTCCTATGAGTCAGTCGTGTGTTTGTTTTTTCTTGAGCATCATTTCCACCATGCCTCCTTTGGGTTTCATGTGTGATGCTGGGGCAACCCTGCGTGTCTTTTTAGCATCGGTCCTCTACAACACTGGTGACAAGGCCTCATGATCCCAGTATCCTTGGTAGGTCTCTAGCATTGCTATATCAAACTAGGTTGTGCTCTCCCCATTTGCACTTGGAGCTTCCACCAATCCCTTGCATCCTGCATCATATAGATTAATCTTGCATCTTGCATCTGTCATGTAGCTGCATCCTGCATTTTGCATTCCATCTCATCTTGCATTCACCCATCTTTGATCTTTGAAGTTTGGTTATTTATCTCACCTTCTTCCTAGGTCCTTCTTTTTCTATTTCCTTTCGAGAAAATTCCACAACATTTACTCCTTGCGTTATTTTCTTGAGGGGGCACAACCCGTCATTCCTCTAAATTCTAGCCTGGGGCATCTTATTTTCTTGTCTTTGACACCACACCACTTGTGGCATCGCATCAAAGAGGGGCAAAATGTAGACACCTAAAAATCCTTTAGAAAATAAATTATTTTTATATTCTAAAAAACCCCTGATGACATCATCATTTATTAATTAATTATTTATTTAATTAATTAATTAATTTTTATGCCATTAAATCCCTTTATCTTAACTAAAAATATTTAATTAAGAAATCCCTCCCAAAAATGTTTAAATCTTATTTAAACATTATCTCCTTATTTATTAATTATTTAATTAATAAATTGACCAAAAATTCCAAAATAAATAATTTATTTATTTTTTGCCCAAAACTTGGCCAATTCCCTTAAGACCACTAACCTCTTCTAGAATCTTCTAATCCTTCTTTAATTTTGATTAAAGACTAATCCTATCATTTCCTAACCCTAATCCCAACTCAAAATATTTAATTAAGATTAAATATTTAATCTTCATATTTATTAAATTCATTTTTAATAAATATTCTCAAAACTAAACCATGGAAATAAATAAATCTTTATCTATTTCCTAAAATCCATATTTATCCTAAGGAAGTTCTAGACTCTTCTAGAAAGTCTTTAATCCTTCTCCCCCTAATCCTAATCCTAATCCCCCCCCTAATCCTGTCACATTCCCTAACCAAGGTTAGCAAACTCCTAAGCTTAACCCAAAGTCAAAAAACTTCTAGAAACCTCTCTTACATGCATTAAATGCATTTAAAGCCTCCTTATCCCTCTTACATGCATTTATGATGCATTTAAGAAGCCCCTCACCCCTTTCTTACACCCTTTGACCTTAGGCACATTTCCCAAATTATGCACATCCCTCCCATCATTCAACCCAATGCCCTTGTGACACTTGTCACAAGGAGGTGGCCCTGAACTAGCACAATCCATGTGCTCCCCTTTGAATGAATCTTGGCCTCTCTTAAGGATTTTGATCTTGGCCACTCATTCTTCCTTCCCAAATCCTATAAATTCTCCTCCTTCGAAGAGAAAATTCATTAGCTTAGTCTTTCATCTTCAATGCATTGTTATCATGCTCTTTTACTTCTAGCTTTAGCATAATCAATACTAATTGTTAGTTTTCATCATTTTCAAGCTTTCTTAGAACACATCATAGCTTAGCAATAATGGATTAACATAGTTTATTTTATTTTTTTTCATAGCATATAATCATCATCACATCTCTATTTGGTTAATAACAATCTTAGCATAAGCATCGTGTAGCTCAAATCTCCATTAAAGCAATTTATTTGAGTTCTTGTAGCCTTAGGGGAAATTTTGGGTGTTCTACCCATTATTGTGCCATTTTTGAGGTTTTCATGAGTCTCAAATCATCTTAGAAAGCATTAGAGTATGCTCCAACTGCTTAGAGAGAACATCCACATCCCCTTAAGCAAGAGTAAGTCAAACAGTGCTTGGGTGCACCTGTTTAAGCTCAATCTGAGGTGGCTTAGCTTAGAGTTTTCTTTGTTTTAGATTGATTTCATGCTAGGTTAAAATCTAATGTTTGTTTGGCTTGAGTCTTTTCAAAATAGGTATCCTCAAAAGCCTTGTACACAAGTGGTGAATCCATTTTACCTCTATTCATCAACATACAAGTAAATTCATACACCTTTAACCAAAAAGTGGAGAAGGACCACTCAAATACTCTTGGGTATTGAGGTGATTTACAAAATCAATAGATGATTAAATTTAACTATCAAGAAAATTGATATCTACTAATTACTTCTAAAATAAAGAACTTATAAAATAACTCAAGGGAAAATAACTAGAAAGAAACCAGGAGTGACTAAGTATAAATAATACATGCACATATACAAACATACCAATTCTCAAAGTAATCAATACATTCCAGATTTTGATTCAATGTTCTAAATCAAACCATGCATCTATATATTCATATATGATTGGATCAAAGTCTAATCAAAATAAGTCACAAACTATTTTAGAACATCAAACACTAATCCAACTATCTACTTAGCAAAGCTAACTATTTTTCTATCTGTAATTTCTAACCCTTTCACAGTTCAATGCTCCAACATTTATAGTTTTAGGTCCGAGCGAGCCTCTAGAAAAACTTGGCCTCTCAGACACTAGAAAAATTGTTAAAAACAAGTTATACAACAAAAAGAGAGTTTCATAACACCTATCTTTTAAAACAAAAAGAATGGTAAAAGTTGTCCTAAGAAATGCTAACTCCCTCCAAGACCTTCTGACATGGCAATCTGTATGAGCTTCCAAAATTGGAACACATTCACCAATTCTTGAGCTAGCTAAAAATGTAGATTCTTCAGACCTATCAGCTTCTCTCGAGTCACATTCTTTTCCCATCTTAACTCCCTGATCCTCTCTACCTATTTAGGTAACTAACCCCTATTCAACAGAAACATGGATTACACGTTTGCAATTCTGGTGAAATCTTGAACCGTCGGTGCTTCATTTTATTTAAGAGAATTCATGGTGTCTATAAAGACTTTGACCATGGCATCTGCATCGCTATTACCTTCATCAAGTTGTAAAATACTTGAGGGATTCACTATCTTGATGTCTTTAAGGGCATTTGCATGCATGTCTAGTACCTCTTTCTCTATTGCTTTGGCTTGAGAGATCATACCTTTAAAAATTATATTTTTCCAGCTGAAATTCTGTTTCAAGATGAACAACATAAAGGGATCTACCAACTTCATTGGATTTTCTACTAATAATAGAGTCACATCATACACCTCTATTTCTTGAACCTGTATGACAATTGCTACACATTTCTCTTCTTCCATTTCCCAGCTTGGAACCAGAGTTTGAATCTCACCAAGTAATCCTTCTCCATCTAAGAAGGTAGAAATAAACTCTTGAATGAAAGCACTCCTTTCATTGATTACATTATTTAGCCAATATTTCATGACCTCCATTAGAACTCTACCCTGTTGCATCTATTTCACTAGCCTTTGGCTTTCAACTGAATTCAGATTAAAATCTTGTGAGGACTAGGCCAATGGCAGTGGTCCAACATCAATGAGCGAGGAAAGAAACTTGGCCATAGTAGAAACTAGCTATTTCAACTCACGTTTCTCTCTCCCATCCTTTTGTGACTGCTCGAGTATATGATCAACTAAAAATTTAAATAGATGATCTCTAGAATCCTTATTTAGAACACCAAGCTCCATCTTAGTGATTGAATGTATAGACTTCTGTAGACTTGAACCAATTTTTGTGCTTCCAATGAAACTCTTTGGTTTGGGACTCCTGCCAATTCTTGACACAATCTTCCCAGGAAAATATCATGAACCTTCCTATAATCTTCCAAAATCTTATCCTTTCTTAATAAGGGACAGTGCTCATAGATAAAAAGGTCTTCATTCCAAAGAACATGTTGAATGGAAAATAAATCCTATGTGCATGCCAGACAGTATATCAAATAGGAAGACATAAAGAAATCCTTTTTAATGGTCTAAGCTTGTTTAAGTTGGTCCCTCAGGGAACTAGCAATAATCTCTGCCCAATCAATATGTTGCCCCCCTTCCAAGACTATCTCTTAAAGTGAAACATCCACTCCTCAAAGAGGAGAACTTTCTCTAAGCCTTTAATCTGGTGAAGCAACACTATCACATCATTAATAAGTGGCTTCATGTGGTCTTTGGTGAGGAATTTAGGTAACTGGGATCCACCCTTATAATTAGTTTGAGTCCACTTTTGGGCCACATGACTATAGTTTTTATCTATGTTTTCTCTATACTGAGCTAGAGATTGGGTGGGAGTGAAACTGATGAGAGATTCCTCTGGGATTTTAAAAATAGCCATGATATTCTCTTTGTTGACTAGCACAAGGTTTTGGCCTTCTGCATTCATTATGCACTTGGATTTAACATCATATCTGTTAATACATTGCTAAACCAACTCTGGGCATACAGTTGATAGAGGGAAAGTTGTGGCTTCCAATAATCAACTCGACAAGAACTCTAGACTATGATCTTCCGCTGCATGGTTTGTGAGGTCAATTTCCATTTTTTCTACTGATATCCCTAATAGGTCTGTATCTATCACAATAGGAACTCGACATTGCATATTCTTGACATTCCCAAAGAAATGCATACTGGACCTCATCTCTCCCTCAGGAATAAAAATAAAACCCCCTCTCTTGAATCAATATATCAAATAGCAATAGGAAATGAGAAAGAGCTTTAGGAGCTACCTATTTTACGTAGACTTAGAATAATTTCTTCTCCCATAGCTGAGACTCCATAGAATTATAATAGGAAGAGAAAACTTATAGAGCTGTTTATATTTTTTGAAAAATTATGCCCTGAAAAGTCGAGTTTAATGAGCATTAGTCGGGGACATTAATTTCAAATGATGTGAGCAATAATGACTCAGCAATTGGACATCCTTAAAATTTTTAAACTTTAATATCATTATTAATCATCTCCCAAATGATATCTCTTGCTCATGTTAATGATTTCATTAATCGCAACCCGAAACTTTATTCGAGGCTTGCCCCATGGCTCCCGTCAAATCTAAACTACCCATCTTAAAAAATTAACCATCATTTCACAATTAGCTTATGTCATCTATCCCATCAACTATCCTTTCACTTATGACTCTGCCCGCTATCTATCTTTGAACCTCTTTGAACAACTTTGAACTAGGGTTCAAAGTGGTTCAAAGTGGTTCACCACAAAAATGTGATGTAGGCCAGGGCCCACCTATAGAAAACAATCATTAGAAAAATAATCATTCATTGAACTACTTAGAACTACTTTGAACCGGAGTTCAAAATGGTTTGAAATGGTTCATGTGAAGCATGAGTCTTGGAAAAGATTCACCAAGGAAGGCTGAATTTGAACTTGACAAACTTGGAGGCTATTTCTTGACAACTTGAAGGACATGCACACTTGGAGGATTACTGCAAGGAAAGACACTCAAGGGAACGTGCTAAATGAGCTTCAAATAAATGAACTAGTAAGGGTCTTAAACACTTCCATAATGGAAACTCTAACTATCTCTAACATTGGCTCTAGCTGGGGACTGCATATTGCTCAATGTGCAGAGAACTCTGAATAACTGGTTTCACAAAAAAGGATAACAAGGGGAAAGAAAAATAGAGCACTACGACACAACAAAAAGGAAAATAGGGAAACACTACATAATATATACATGGGTAATGACTGAGTAAATTTCTTAAAGCTTGCATAACTTGAGGTCCTACCCATTATAAGTAAAAGGTAGATTCACACCATCTGAGTAGGACAACCGGAAAGCATTTGAACCAAGAGTTTCAAAAATAATAAATGGGCCCTTCAATAAAGACTCAAATTTCCCATGAGACCCTTTGGGTGCCCACCTTTTGTCCCATAGAAGCACTTCATCACCCTCCATAAAGTTACAAGGTCACACCCGCATATCAAAAATCTTCTTTACCTTCAGCTGATGCTTTGTAATATGATCTACCAACTCCTCCCTTTCTTCTTCCAGTCTACTCAAATGCATGACATGTTTCTCCAGAGGATCTTTAAAATACTGATCTTCAATGATGGCTTAGAGATTAGCTGAGGAGAGTTCCAAAGGTAGAGAGACATGTGCTCCTATCCCATATACTAGTTCAAAGGGGGCCATTCCAATTGCTCTTTTCAAAGTGGTTTGATCTGCCCACAAAGCTTCAAACAACTTCTTATGCCATTCATGGGGATTATCATCCATTAACTTTTTCATGATCATTACTAGGTTCTTATTACTGGATTCACTTTGACCTTTCCCTTACAGGAAATAATCAGAGGAATGAGCCAAAGATATGCCATGTTCATAACAAAAAGCCAAGATTTCTTCAAAAGAAAAGTATGTAGCATTGTCTGCTACTATCTTAATAGGTACCCCAAACCTAACAAAAATATAATTTAAAAGGAACTCACACATAACCTAAGAATTTGCTTTCTTGGTGGGGATGACTTCCACCCACTTAGTAAAATAATTGATGGCTGTGATAATATAAACATGCCCAACGCTAGATGGTGGGTTCAAAGGTCCCATGAAGTATATTCCCAATTGTTTGAAGGGCTCATCAACAATCATAGGTTTAAGAGGCAGGGTAGCAAGATGAGGTATCCCAATAAAAAGCTGATATTTTCCACAATTGCAAACATATTGCTATGTGTCCTTGAACATGCCAGGCTAGTAAAAATGATTCTGAAGAATCTTGAATGCAGTTACAGTTGAGGAGTAGTGGCCTCCACAAGTTTCATCATGAAATACTTTCAAAAGTTCTTTCTGCTGCTCAGCATCTATGCATCTTAGGAAGGTTCCATCTATGCCCCTTTTATATAATGTCCCCCAGGATATCACATATTTACTTTCTTTCAATTTCAAGTTATGCCTCTCTTTGGGATTTAAATGATCAAGACACTCACCATAGGTAAGGAAATAAGCCATGTTTGAAAACCAAGGATTAGTTAGACTGACTAGCAATGCCATGGGTACTTCATCAATTTTCTCAGATGGCTTACCATTCTCTGCTATCAACTTGCATAGGCCTTTCCCCCTTACCAAATTGGTCAGCTTGATTGTCAAATCATACTCTTGACTTTTTGTTATCCAAACTTCTCTATTATTCATACCAATCTCCTTCTGAGTCAAAATACTTTTCACTGCAGTCTCAAAGATGACAATGGTACAATGGGAATGAAGTATATAGTACCTGAACTATTTTACTACTTTAACTATGGTGAAGGTATGTTTTTCCATCTAGGAGTACTTGAGCTCATGTCTTTTCAGAGGCATGCTCATAAAGGCTATGGGTGCTTCCTATCCTTTCTCATCTTTTTGTGTTAATATACTTGACAGAGTATGCTCAGAGGCATAACAATAGATGATAAAGTCCTTTTTGAAATTTGGATTCTTTAACATGGGTGCCTAAGATATTGCATCCTTAATATCACTGAAAGCTTTGTATCCATTCTCATTCCACTTAAAAAGAACTTTCTCACTCATCATGTCAACCATGCACCTAGTAATTTCTAAAATTTTTGAAATGAACGCATGCTGGAAATTCACCTGGCCAAAGAAGGACTTCAATCTGGTCCCGCTCAAAGGTAGGCTGAGTTGTTGAATTGCCTTAACCTTTTCAGGGTCAATTCGGACACCATCCTTTGAGACAATATGACCTAGTAATTTTCCTTCCTCCATAAATAATATTGACTTCTTGGGATTCAAAGAGATGTCGTGGCTTCTACATCTTAAGAGCATTGTCTCAAGATCCTTTAGGTGTTGACTTCTCTTCTTTGAAAAGATAGTAAGATCATCTAAATATACCACTATAATTTTGTTTTGGAGATCTTCGAAAGAAGAATTCATTGCCATTTGGAAGGTTGCATCCACATTGATCAACCCAAATGGCATACGACTATATGTATAAATTCCCCATGGGGTGATAAATGCCATTTTTTGTTGGTCATTTTCTGCTACACTAATTTGGTTGTACCTAGAATAGCTATCTAGCATAGACATAACTTCAAATCCTGATACAACTTGAAGAACATGTTCCATCACAGGCAAGGCATAGTTATCTTTTAAACTTTCTTGGTTCAGGTTATGAAAATCAACATAGATCCTAATCTCACCATTCTTCTTTCTCACAGGAACTATATTGGTGATCCAAGTTGAATGATGAATGGGATAGATAATCCTTGCTTGTAGCATTTTTTCAACTTCCTTTAATATGGCTTCAGACACTTTTGGATTATAGTTCCTTAATTTTTTACGAAAGGGGGTAACACAAGGCTTTAAAGGGATTTGATGTTTAAAAAGGCCTCCTCTGAAATTCTTCAGGTCCTCATACCCCCATGCGAAGACATCCCTGTATTCTATAAGTAACCTTGTCAAGTCTTCTTTTTTAGATGAAGTACATGTCTGACCAATTGAAATCCATTTCAGATCATCTTGCTCACCTATATCAATTTTTTCATATTCTTTGGCATTATGCACATGGGATAACTTTTCTTTAATAGTACTATCATATTTTATCCTAAACAAATGTTCTAGAGATACAAGGCCCTTGGGGATTTTATTTCCCTTCAGTTGAATCACTCCATCACTACCTACAACATCTTCATAGAATTCTTTGCAATCACTGTTAGATCCTTCAAAATATACATCAGAAAAACCTGCGGCACATTCTAAGAAATCTCTAAGATGGGAATCACTATCGAAGACCTACCAATACTCCACATTATCAGGCACTTTCAGCTTCTAAATCATCTCAATTTGATATTTTTGAGTTTTAAAGTCAGGATGTGGCAACAATAGTGAAGCCGATACCGCCAAGGCATCTGCTCTAGTGTTCTGATTTCTTTGTATAAATTCTATGGAGAAGGCATTGAAGAAATCTAGCTCATCCCATACCAAATTTCTATAGTTCTTTAACCTCTCATTCTTGATAGAGAATTGTCCTCTCACCTGCTTCACGATTAACTCAGCATCAACTTTTACCATCAACTTCTTGACTCTGCTCAGTTTTGCCTCTTCCAATCCTAGAAGTAAGGCTTCGTACTCTATAGTATTGTTAGTATTTTTGAAATCTAATTTGAAAGAATGAGGAATACATTCTTTATTAGGAGGGAAAAGGACTACCCCCATGCCTGAACCTAAATTAGAGCAGCTGTCATCAAACTCCATCTTCCATATACCCTCTTCTTTTTGAGAAGTTTCACCATCCTTTTCAAGATCAGCTAAAATGACATAGCTGTTAAAATGACACTCCTCCTACAAAATTTGAGCTTTTGGATTATCTAAGGGTACCACAGTATATTTATTTTTAGGCTCAGGTTCAAGTTTTACTTTCTTTTTACCTACTGGGATCATGGCCTCTAACCAATCCATCTTAATGTCTCCTCCTAAATCCTTGTAGAAGGTTCTACTAAGTAGCATACCATAGCTAGCTGGGATATCTTCCACCAAGATATTCAACTTTAGATGCTTATCAGGATATGCAACAAGAACGGCTTGGGCATCTTTGACTTGACACATTAACGGTACTTGTTTCCCATCCATAGAATAATAATGGCCATAAGTTTTAGTCAAGGTGAGACTAAGGGCTCTTGCAAATGGGGTAGGCATGATGTTATCTAATGCACCAGAGTCAATAATGCAATTGTTGAGTTTTTGGCCATTTAGCAGTAAGGAGATATAAAAGGAATTCAACTTTCTTTCTTCTAGTTCACCTTAGATTGTATTAACAAAGGGACATTCTTCGGGTGTCTGAGGAGTGTCTTGGGGCTTAAAGAGAAGTAGTTCTTCAACTATGGTTGTCTCAATTATAAGAGGCTTAGCTGATTTGGGGTTTGAACTTGACTCCCCTTTAACATATTGAACCAGTTTGTCTAGCTCTTTGGGATTCATTTTAAGGTATTCTGCGAGGGAATGGAGATTGTACTTATTTTATAGAATTCAACAAAGTCAAATGAATAATAAGGGGATGAACCACCTCTTGGTAAGATCTTCACTTCAGGACCCTTTGGGCATGTAGGAGTCTCTCCATTTCTAGCTTCTTTATGCCTAGCATCAGCATTAGCAGCAATTGAACCAGGGACAAACTTTTGCATTCTTTGATTTCTCGTTAGAACAACACAGGTAGGATCTTGCAAAGTTGCTAAAACACTTCCACCTCTATCAGAGCCTGGCTCATACTCTAGGTAAAAAGAACTAGGTAGACCAATATTAGGTGAGTCTTTCTCTTCTTTCAACTCTTCTATACTGATAGTATCTTTTGTTGCATTGATTTGAAGACATCTTAACCAATCGAGACAAGATTCTCCATCATGATCCATTGTTAGATGAAAGGAATACATTGTTTCCCTTGGAGTAGATTCAATCTACAATCTAGGCTATGAACTCGGCAAGAAAGGTTCTTTTCGCCGGGGTTGATTATATTGTCTTTGGCTAACATCTTGATAAGGGGATTGGTACGGTGAACTGGCCTTATTCTATTGTCTCTTGAGCATAGCCATATCATTCATCAATCTTTGCATTAGAGGGTCTATTGTTGTAGAGGATGAGGGACTTCCTGAAGCCTAAACTTCTATCTTCCATTTTCTAGCTATTATGAGTGTATCCTCTAGCTGAATAGCCTATGTCTGGGTAGCAGCCAAATCGGCCACTCCATCTTTTAATAGGTGAAAGCTTATATTAGGCAAAACAACATTCAAGAATAAAATCTTCTTATCTCATTACTTGGTGCTGAATTTTCTAGAATCCTTTGCAAGATTCTATTAAACTTAGCCACAAACTCCCACATAGGCTCATGTATTTATTTCTTTAGTTGACTAAGTTGAAGCAATAACAAAATATCATTATCAGGAGTTTTAAATCTTGTTTCAAAAGAACTTTTCATGTCATTCCAATTAGTGATTGAACCATTGGGTAAATGAATGAACCAGTCAACTGCAGTATCCACTAAGGTCCTAACAAAGAGCCCAACTACTACTTCTTTAGTAGGAACACTAATAACACCATAGGTAGTGTGGAAGGCACTGAGATGATCATCAGTGGTTACTTTTCCATCTTTGCTGAAATTGGGCAAGACTTGATTAGCACCTTTAGGAAAATCCCTAGGGGGTTAGCTCCTAAGTTCAGTGGGCCAATAATCTACCCCCAGGGTTGATTGGCAGCCATGTTAGGTAATTGCAAATTCAAAGGTTGGATATTAAGATTAGTAGGTACCATAGTACCTGGTGTTAGAATAGCTTGGAAAAGGGGTGGAACAAATGGGCTAGGTGGAGGTGAAGAAGGTCTACTAAATGTTTGGTTTTTATTCTTCTTGTGGGTATTAAGATTAGGTTCAAAACTTAGATTCCTCAAGGCCTCAAAATCTTCATCAACCAGTCCCCTACTCCTATCACCTCTGGTATATCTCTTTTCTACCAGTTTCAATATTCAGGAATGACCTTACTTTCTTGTTAGGGCTTGTGAAAGTATATTTACTATAATTTATTCATGAGCAACTGGTATACCTCTTAGTTTCTTAGCTCTTTCTTCTTCTCTTTCAAGCATTGCCTGGACTTGATGAAACCACTGATTACTGCATTTAAATCTCCACGCTGCTGTAGCTAAGCTTGAAATTATGTCTTCTTGTGTGTCTTCAAATCCTAGATTAGGTTGAAGCACAGGAAACACATCATTGTGTTGTAATACCAACTTGTGGCATTATATCAGTTGAGAACCTAGTGTTTTATACTGGACTCTCCCCAGTAGAGTCACCAAAAATCTATTGGCGAACAGATTTGTCTTCTTCTTCTTAAATGAAAATGAATAAAAACTCTATGCCTCTGAAGACAAACAATTCATCAATAGTTGGGTAAGCATTAGAAATTGCTTCCCTCCAAATTTTGAAGGTTCAACTTCCTTGTAGGATATTCAATGAATTATCAACATAAAAGTAAATTCATACACCTTTAACTAGAAACCACTCAAATACTCTTGGGTATTGAGCTGATTTACAAAATCAATAGATGATTAAATTTAACTATCAAGAAAACTAATATCTACTAATTACTTCTAAAATAAAGAACTTATAAAATAAATCAAGGGAAAATAACTAGAAATAAATTGGGAGTGACTAAGTATAAATAATACATGCACAGATACAAACGTACCAATTCTCAAAGTAATCAATAGATTCCAGATTTTGATTCAAAGTTCTCAATCAAACCATGCATCTATATATTCATATATGATTGGATCAAAGTCAAATCAAAATAAGTCACAAACTATTTCAGAACATCAAAGACTGATCTAACTATCTACTTAGAAAAGCTATCTATTTTTCTATCTATAATTTCTAACCCTTTCACAGTTCAATGCTCCAACATTTATAGTTTTAGGTCCAAGAGAGCCTCCAGAAAAGCCCAGCCTCTCGAACACTAGAAAACCTATTAAAAACCAATTATACAACTAAAAAGAGAGTTTCATAACATGTGTCTTTTAAAACATAAATAAAGGTAAACATTTTCCCAAAAAATGCTAACTCCCTCTAAGACCTTCTGACGTGGCAGTCTGTACGAGCTTCTAGGATTAGAACGCATTCACCAATTCTTGAGCTGGCCGAAAATGTAGATTCTTCAGACCTATTAGCTTTGCTCGAGTCTTACTCTTTTCCCATCTTAACTCCCTGATCCTCTCCACCTACTTAGGTAACTGACCCCTATTCAACAGCAACATGGATTCCATGTTTGCAATTCTGGTGAAATCCTGAACCGTCGGTACTTCATTTTACTTAAGAGCATTCATGGTGTCTATAAAGACTTTGACCATGGCATCTATGTCCCTATTACCTTCATCAATTTGTAAAATACTTGAGGGATTCACTATCTTGATGTCTTTAAGGGAATCTACATGCATGTATAGTACCTCTTTCTCTATTGCTTTGGCTTGAGAGATCGTAGCTTTAAACATTGTATTTTTCCAGCTGAAATTCTATTTCAAGATGAACAGCATATAGGGATCTACCAACTTCATTATATTTTTTGCTAAGAACTGAGTCACACCATATGCCTCTATTTCTTGAACCTGTATGACAATCACTACGCATTTCTCTTCTTCCATTTCGTAGCTTGGAACTAGGGTTTGAATCTCACCGAGTAATCCTTCTCCATCTAAGCAGGTAGATATAAACTCCTAGATGAAAGCACTCCCTTCATTGATTACATTATTTATCCAAGATTTCATGACCTCCATTAGAACTCTACCCTATTGCATCTATTTCACTAGCCTTTTGCTTTTAGCTGAATTCAGATCAAAATCTTGTGAGGACTAGGTCAGTGGCAGTGCTCCAACATCAATGAGTGAGGAAAGAAAATCCACGAAGTTAGAAACCAGCTGTTTAAACTCATGTTTCTCTCTCCCATCCTTTTGTGACTACCCAAGCATATGATCAACTAAATATTTAAATAGGTGATCTCTAGAATCCCTATTTAGAACACCAAGCTCCATCTTAGTGATTTCAAAGTCTTCAGCCTCTGGTTCCTAAATTCCCTCTTTAGGCCTGAAGGTTGCTATTTCTATAGTCACCTTTCTAGTAGATGGATCAGTAGATAACCTTGCATCACTCTTCATTATTTTTTCTTTAGGGGTCCAGGTAGCATATTTGGTGACAATCTCCTTCACAGGAATTGAAATAGGCTTATAACTCTTTATTTTACTCACTGATTTAGTTAACCAAGGAGGAACTGAACCAGTCACTATCTGATTGTCAGATGTTTTGAGAGGAGTGTTCTCAACCTGAGGTACATCCATGCTACTAGTAAGGACTTCTTGAACCTTTTCTTGTTGATCCATTGGAAAGGAAATATCATCATCATTAATCTCAATATCCAGATAGTCAGGTCCTAAGGATGTCATCTGACAATGCCTTTTCGATCTTTTTCTAGGCCTCGATCTAGATGCGGTAGGATGTCCACTAGGAACCACCTTTTTCTTAGGGGATGTAACTTTACCTACATTAGGAACCACAGGAGATACATTAGATGAGACATGTTTCACACTTTTTAGGGATGGTTCTGTACTATGCCTTTCAAGAGGGGAGTTCTTTGCTCCTTTCTTTTTCTTTTCTATCAACCAAGTTTCTCTAACCCTGAATATGGTTTGGGCTCTCAACTTTATATCATCTTCCTCCTTCCTATTCCAATCTATGACCAAAGGACTTCTTACTTCTACATTTCTAACATCTAAACCTATGGCTTATGAACTATCATCTTCTACTCCCTTAATATCAAACTTTAATTGCAATAGTTTGAATTGTGAAACTACAAGTCTTGAGTGATCCCTTTTCCAGACTGCTTCTTTGTCACTAAGATCTTCACATAGATCTTCAAGGTGCGAACTAGGAGAAGGATAATTACTTAGACTTAGAACTTGTCTAGTGAAACCCTTATTGTAAAAACCCCTTCTTAACTCATAAAATTGCAAGTGAAAACCCAACAGGTTGCTTCCTATCACCGAAGCCTCCATCATACTATTACAGACCAAGTTGCCAATTTTAACTGGAAACATAGAAGGCCACCTTTCTTCTGGCAGGGTATTTTTAATAACTACAAACAATTTCCTACAAACCTCTGCCAATATAAAATAGTCAAAAGAAAACCTTGGGAGCCTAAGAGGTTCATCATCAAAGCCTCTGACTCAGATGTAGATAAAACATGGAAATTGAATGTATAGACTTTCATAGACTTGAACCAATTTTTGTTCTTCCAATAAAACTCTTTGGTTTGGGACTCCTGCCAATTGTTGACACAATCTTCCCAGGAAAACATCATGAACCTTCTTATAATCTTATCCTTTCTTAATAAGGAACAATACTCATAGATAAAAAGGTCTTCATTCCAAGGAACATGTTGAATGGAAGATAAATCATGTGTGCATGCCAAATAGTATATCAAATAGGAAGACATAAAGAAATCCTTTTTAATGGCCTGAGTTTGTTTAAGTTGGTCCCTTAGGGAACTAGCAATAATCTCCGCCCAATCAATATGTTGCCCCCCTTCTAGGACTATCTCTATAAAGTGAAACATCCACTCCTCAAAGAGGAGAACCTGCTTTGAACCTTTAATCTGGTGAAGCAACACTATCACATCATGAATAAGTGGCTTCATGTGGTCTATGGTGAGGACTTTAGGTAACTAGGATCTACCCTTATAATTAGTTTGAGTCCACTTTCGAGTCACATGACTACAATTT
This sequence comes from Chamaecyparis obtusa, assembly GCA_027943335.1. NCBI lineage: Eukaryota > Viridiplantae > Streptophyta > Pinopsida > Cupressales > Cupressaceae > Chamaecyparis > Chamaecyparis obtusa. The sequence goes on along the minus strand of BSBK01002465.1, from coordinate 115,979 downwards.
TTATCTATATTTTCTCTATACTGAGCTAGAGATTGGGTGGGAGTGAAACTAACGAGAGATTCCTCTAGGATTTTAAAAATATCCATGATAGTCTCTCTATTGACCAGCACAAGGGTTTGGCCTTTCACATTCATTATGCACTTGGATTTAACATCATATCTATCAATACATTGCTGAACCAACTCCGAGCATATAGCTGACAGAGGGAAAGCCACAGCTTCCAATAATCCACTCGATAGGAACTCTAGACTATGATCTTCCGCTACATGGTTTGTGAGGTCAATTGCCATTTTTTCTACTGATATCGCTAACAGGCATGTATCTATGACAATAGGGGCTTGACATTGCATATTCTTGACATTCTTGAAGAAATGCATACTGGACCTCATCTCTCCCTCAGGAATGAAAATAAAACCCCCCCTCTTGAATCAATATATCAAACAGCAATAGGAAATGAGAAAGAGCTTTAGGAGCTACCTGTTTTACGTAGACTTAGAACAATTTCTTCTCCCACAGCTGAGACCCCGTAGAATTATAACAGGAAGAGAAAACTTATAGAGCTATTTATATTTTTTTAAAGATTATGCCTTGAAAAGTTGACTTTAATGAGCATTAGTCAGGGACATTAATTTGAAATGATGTGAACAGTAATGACTGAGGAACAGGATGTCCTTGAAATCTGAAAACTTTAATATCATTATTAATCATCCCCCAAATGATATCTCTCACTTGTGTGAATGATTTCATTAATCACAACCTGAAACTTTATTTGAGGCTTGCCCTGTGGCTCCCGTCAAATTGAAACTACCCATCTTAAAAGATTAACCATCATTTCACCATCAACTTATGTCATCTATCCTAGCAATTGTCCTTTCACTTATGACTCTACCCACTATCTCTCTTTGAACCTCTTTGAACAACTTTGAACTAGGGTTCAAAGTGGTTCACCACAAAAAGGTGACATAGGCCAAGGCCCACCTGCAAAAAAAAATCATTAGAAAAATAATCATTCATTGAATAGCTTCAAACTACTTTGGACTAGAGTTCAAAGTGGTTCGAAGTGGTTCATGTGAAGCATCAGTCTTGGAAAAGATTTAACCAAGGAAGGCCAAATTGTGAACTTGACAAACTTGGAGGCTATTTCTTGAAAACTTGAAGGACATGCACACTTGGAGGATTACTGCAAGGAAAGACACTCAAGGGAACACGCTAAATGAACTAGTAAGGATCTTAGACACTTCCATAATGGTGACTCTAACTATCTCTAATAGATATCAATGACAATACAACAATTGCTTCAATTGCAATTTCCAACATATCTTACAGAAGGTATGGATTCCGTGTATGCAAGCTTAAGAGATGATAGACAAGGTACTGATGAATGTTCATTGGTCAACGCAAGTCACATAAAGAAGGATGATATCGATTGTGGTGTGTGATCTAGACAAGACTTATTTGGGAGTCAACTTTAGAGATTTAGTGTACATTTTGGTTGGAAAATGTAAATTAAGGATGTCGGTCCTTAATTCTTCTAATGTAATCATTGTATACTTGTTTTAGATACCGTGTGTATCTTAGGAAGGGCTTATATAATTGTTTGTATATTAGGAAAGCCTAATCAGCCGACGTAATCATGTAGAACGTAATAGGGTATATATGTAAGGCCTTTTATTTTGGAAAGACATGGACGAGATATATGTGATGTGAAAGTGAATTATTCAAGTTGTGAGCTTGTGTTTGCTAGATGTAGAGTAGATAATTACGTGTGTACTTCATTGGAACTAATCAAGCAAAGATAGTTACTACCAGATAGTTCAAAAGGTTGTGTATTTATTTATATACACTTGTGTTGTGAACAGTGAGTTCTAAAGGTGGATTTAACCTTCTTTCGATAGTGAGCCTGGGAAGTGAGCCCCCTCTTTTGTTGACACCTAACAGGGTCTATCCTCTAACAAGGACTATTTATTGTAATGCTTTAATCAACTCCTAACAGTGCTAGATCTTTTAACAAGGATACTATACTCTTAGTACATCATTTGTGGGTGCTAATTTCCACTAGGGTTTTTACCTTTAACAGGGTTTCCTTGACACCAAAATATTATGTTGGTGTGGTGGAATTCATTATGTTCATTGGATTTGATATTGATCCTATTCAAAGTTTAAAGTTTAATAATCTATCATACAACTGATTCACCCCCCCCATCACAGTTGTATTATGGACTATTATTCCTAACAATTGGTATCAGAGCTACTAGTCCTTAGGGAGAAATCTTAACAACTTGAGGTGATCTTGGAAATATCGTTCTATAAGAAGGGTAGTCCAAAATTTGATCCTAAAAACTTTGATGGTTGGAAGAACAAGATGCAAACTCATTTGCAATGTTTTGGCACCTACTACTAGTTGATTACAAAGAATAAGGTAACTATGCAGAATGAGAATGATTTTCCATTAGCTACTGATGATGAAAAGAAGGTATTCTCATGCAGCATGGTCACAAGAGAAGCACTAATCAACACACTCTCTGAAGGAGAATTTACTAAATTTAAAGACTTGGATTCAGCACACCACATTTGGACAAGATTGGTAGCATTGTATGAAGGAGACAAGTTTACAAAGAGATAGAAGTTACAGAACTAGAAAACTAGGATGGAGAAGCTAGAAATGAAGGATGATGAAAGTGTTAGGGCTTATGTACAAAGGGTTATATAAGTTGTGATTGGAATCAGAAACTATGGAGGCACTTTTGAAGAAGAAGAAGTTATTTTGAAGATTCTTAGATCACTGACACCTATGTACAAGACAAAGATTCAGGCTATAGAAGAGATTATACCTTTGACTCCAAGCTTTAGCAGAGAGATGTTGATTACAAAGCTAACTACTTTTGAAGCTGAAAAAATTGGAGATTTTGTACCTAAAGTTGAAACTACATTTAAGGCATCTACACATAAGAAGACAATGTCTGCACTTCTGAGCACCAGTAGTGAGAACCTGAAAGAAGAGCTTCTAGAATATGCTAAAGAATGGGAACAGATACAAGAAAAAGAAAGAAAGATGGATGAACTTTTTGCATTGATTACTAGAAGAAAAAAGAGAGGTAAGGGTCAATTTGAAGGAAAGTTACCTTTGAAATGTTTTTCATGCAATAAGGTAGGTCACTTTGCATCTAGATGTCCTACAAGAGTTCCTAAGCACAAACCTAAATTTTTCAAGTCTAAATACTCAAAGGATAAGGAATGTTATTATGCTAGTGAAGGTATTTCTGATGATGATGATTTAGATTATGAGGAGATTGGATTTGTTTCTATTAAAGATGAACTAGTACATGAGGAAAAGGCTTTAGTATCACATGTTGAAAATAAATTTGAATGGATCATAGACAATGGTTGTTCACATCATATGACTGGAGACAAAAACAAGTTTGTTAAATTAGTGAAGTATGATGGTGGTGTTGTAATATTCAGAGACAATCTTCCTAAATCTATCATAGGGGTAGGATCTATTACTTTGGATTGAAAGAATAATACTGATAATGTGTTACTTGTTAATAGACTTAAGCATAACTTATTGAGTGTTGGATAGTTGATGGATAATGGATTTCAACTAAAGTTCCTTGATGGGAAGTTTTTTATCAGTAGTAAGATAGGAAACCTGATTGCAAATGGTTCTGAATCCATAGGTAATGTGTTTAAGTTAAATACATATGGAGAATTTTTTTTTTTGTGAAGGTAGATGCCAGTTGGTTATGGCATCGAATATTTTGTCATGTTAATTTTGATAACATTGTGAAGGCAAGTTTGACTAAAGAAGTAAGATATCTACCGAAGATTGTGAAACTATCTAACACTATATGTAGAGAATGTGTTATGGAAAAATAGACCAGAAGTAGTTATAAAAGTAAAGCATATAAATCAAAAGGAAAGTTGGATCTAGTACATATAGACCTATGTGGACCTACAAGGACAAAATAATACTATGGTGAAAGGTATTTTATACTTTTTGTTGATGAATTTTGTAGAATGATGTGGGTTACTTATTTGAAAGAGAAATCAGAAGCATTTGATAAATTTAAGATATTCAAGGAAAAAGTAGAGAATGAATCGGGTTTAAAGATAAAATGTTTGATTTCATACAGAGGTGGAGAGTTTACTTGAGACTTATTCAATTTATACTGTGAAGAGCATGGTATACAAAGACAAGCATCTTCTCCTAGAACTCTGCAATAGACTAGGATAGCAGAGTGAAGGAATAGAACAATATTGGATTCTGCCAGAACAATGTTACTTAAAGAAAACATATCTTATGTGAATTGGAGAGAAGTTTTTGGGACTGTAGTGTACACATTAAATAGAATTCAAATCAGAGAAGGTACAAGTAAGACTCCTTATGAATTATGGTTTGATCATACTCCTACTATAAAATATTTTTGAATATTTGGTAGTAAGTGTTATATCAAAAGATATGATGAGATAGGGAAGTTTGATGCTAGAAGTGATGAATGAATTTTCCTTGGTTATTCTACTAAGAGAAAGGCTTAAAAATGTTTCAATCTAAGATTAAGAAAGATTATTGAAAGTAACAATGTGAAGATAGATAAAAGGTTTCAGATACAAGAGAGAATGTATGACTATAATCAAATCACAGAGATCAAAGAGGCTGCTGCTACAGAAGAAGAAGAACTTGTTGAAGTTGAATGCGAAAATGAGACTTTTGATGATGGCACAAATGAGGCTACTAAGATTTCTAAGACTTTGAGGTATGTAAAGAATAATCATCTTGAAAAAAAAATTATTGGTAACACTAATCAAGGAATAATGACTCGATCAAAGGCTAGAGAAGAAATTTGTTTGATTTCTCAAGTTGAACCAAAGACTACTAATGAAGCTTGTAGACATGAATCTTGGACAAATGCTAGGAAGGAAGAGTTAGATTAGATAAAGAAAAATAACACTTGGGAATTGGTTCCTAGACATAAAAACAAAAATGTAATAGGAACTAAATGGGTTTTTAGAAACAAAATGAATGAAGAAGGAGTTGTTGTAAGAAACAAAGTAAGATTGGTATGTAAGGGCTATTCACAAAAAGAAGGCATAGATTTTGAATAGTCATTTTCTCATGTTGCTAGAATAGAAGTTGTGATATTATTCTTGTCTTATGCTGCACATAATAATTTCAAGGTATATCAAATGGATGTGAAATTTGTATTTTTGAATGGAGATCTTGAAGAAGAAGTGCATATAGAGCAACCTAATGGATTTCCTTTATGTGAAGATGGAGACATGATATGAAAATTGAAGAAGGCACTATATGGATGGAAGCAAGCTCCAAGGACTTGGTATGCAAGGTTAGACAAATAGTTACTTCGGCTTGGATTCAGAAAAGGTAATGCTGATAGTAATTTGTATTTAAGAACTAGTGAAGATGGAGTTTTGAAAATAGAAGATTTTGTTGATGATATTTGTAATCACCTAAAAATGGACAAAGAAAATTTAATGACAATTCAAATTAAATCAAGTCAAAACAAAGAAAATTAAGGAAATAATTGAATCAATTGAATCACAAGGCACAATTAGCCAATCAAAATTAAAATCAAATCTTAATTCAATATCAATAAAAATTGAGAGAATTTTAATCAAGTGCAATCAAATCAAAATTCAATTAATTGTATAGTCTTGGATTAAATTAAATTCAACCCATTCAAGGGGTGCATGGCTAAAATAAATCAATTAACTCAATTAATAAAAATCAATTACTCTCAACAAACCAAAAGGAGAGGAAAATCAATCAACCAATGAGATTTAAGGCATTCACATGGATCAAGCCAAATTGAATCTCATTAACTCAAAGTGAAAAGAAATCTTGACCATCCATCTTGTCTACTTGACCCAAGCTTTGAGGACACAAACTTTTCTTTGTCTTCAAAGGGTGGAGCCAAAGACTTAACCCCAACTCAATCATGATTAAACACAACTAAACCCCCTACCATTGGAAAATCTATAAAAGGAAGGCTAAAATCCTTCATAATTCATCAACCACCTATCTGAGAATTGCATCAAACCTCTTGCAATTTGAGTTTAGAAAGGCATTTAAGAAGCAATTTTAGCATTTATCTTGATAATTGTTAGCTTTAGCATTGTTTTATCTCTATCATTCTCATTCTAGGACTATCATTAATGAGATCTTGCTAAGAGCTCACTCATTAACATCTTAGTTAGAGAGCCATAGGATGCTCAATTAATCATTTTAGTATACAAAATGGCACCCACCATGGGGCCGTAAGCCTCATTTTATCAATTCTATCATTTGGATCATCTTTTGTATGCTTGTATTTGCTATTTTCTATAGAATTTTTGCAGGAAATAGGTCAAATCATGCCTACAGTCAATTCAGTCACACCTGCAATCACTTGGATGACACCTACAAGCTTTGTATCGATGCTTATTTGTTGAATATTTGTGACTCGTCGATACTTTCTAGTCTGTCTTAAATTCTTTTCTGTTGCCTGTAATTGAAACAATCACACCTGTGTGATAAAGCTATATTGCCTTTTCCTGAAGAAGTCACGCCTGTGAGTTGAGAAGTATTGCCTACCGATAATCTATTGTCTCCTGTGACTGACTTTGTGAAGCATTTGAGAGAACAAGTCATGCTTAGTATCATTTATCTTACGCTTAATATTCCTAAAGTGTCACTTTGACTTAATTTGTTTACGCAACTTTAAATATTCTTTGTGCTTAACAACAATTTTCTTATGCTTGTTTAGCTTTTTGTGTCACCTGCGCACTTTTTAGTGTCACTTGTGAACTTTTAAGTGTCACCTGTGCACTTTTTAGTGTCGCCTATGCACTTTTTTGTGTCACCTTTGCACTTTTAAGTGTCGCTTGCTAACAATAAAGTTACGCCTGCAAACAATTGGATATCACATATTTGCTAGAAAATGTCACTTTTGGTTTTTTGTCTTAATTTGCTTTCAGATTGATAAATTCATTCATCTAACTCTCTGTTTGTACATTTTGAATATAAATGAGCAGGCACAGAAAATTTCAAAATGCAAAGAAGAGAGATTTGATTTGATTGATGGTGGGAAGATTGGTCTGAACATGTGTAAGGATGCATCAACACGGACCTGGTGTGATTGGTGGAAGATTAGGTCTGACAGGAGGAAGGATACATCCTCAAGGACCCACTGATTGATGAGAGAATGAGTGCTTTTGTTCACTGGCAAATGATGAAGTCAAAGAATAATCATGGTGATCAAGAGTAGTCAACAATTGACATTTGCTGAAGTGCGAGGCTAGGTAGGACAAGATTTCTAATCAAAGACTGCTGCAGGACTAACAAGGATATGTACAACAAGACAACAACAAGGGCTGACTGACACAAAGGATGGGACCTAAAGACACATATGTACAAATGAGATTAGGTGGAGACACGATTGATGCTATGGTACAAGACTTAGGATTAGGATGTACAAAGAACCTGGGGATGAAGCTGAAAACTCCAAAGATATGTAAGATGATGCCCTAGTTGGGCTGGAAAGCCAAGATGGACTGATGGATGGATGTGTCCTAAAATGACATAGATTTTGGGAAGGACATATCCCAATGATGATGATTGGATTGAGATCAAGGCTTGCTACAAGACTAAGGATGTGATTTGGATTGGTTGGCTTACTCTTGGATGTTGGATAGCTAGAGGATGTGGAGAGAATTGGAAGATGGATGTTGGAGGAACTGCTGAGGGATTTGGATAGAGGAATATTTTGGGAGATTGGATGGTGGATTTGCTTGAGGATTGGAAGATGGAATGTTGGAGGAACCACTGAGGGATCTGGATAGAGGAATGCTTGGGATTTGGGGGGATGGAAAGATTTTGGATGAAAGATAGTCTCCAAGGCATATGTTACCAAGGAATAAGATGCCCCCTGCTTAGGATAATTCATTTATTCAGAAGTAGTAGGATGGGGTACGATTGGATAGAAGATATGCTGACAAGAGGATGAGGAAGGTAGATGGAAGCTAGGATGAATGGATTGGATAGAGGATATGTAGCTGAAAGGTGTGATGGATGCCAAGAAGGTGCCCAAAAGCATGTATACCTGGTAGTCTTTGTTTTTGTCATCAAGATCCAAAGGAGGATGAAGGAGGTGAGAGACAAATGGGATGGAGGAGATGTTGGATAAGAGGTGATAGAAGAGAATGGCCCCAACTGCAAAAAGGAATTGGGGGGAACTACGCATGATGCCTGTTTGCTAGGTTTTCACCATGGTACTTGTCCAAGGCACTTGAATTGCCAAGTTTTCACCATAGGACGAATGTTTTTCTCTTTTCTTTTTTCATACTTTTCTCTTGATTTGTTCTAATTTTTATGGATTTTCTAATTTTTTGCTAACTTTGTGTTGATCTTTCACTGATATGCTGATTGATTTTTGACCTGTTGTTGATTCTCTGATTTGGTACTACCTTATGATTTGATGTTGTTATGTTGCTGACATTTTCTAATTTGTCACTAACATTCTTCACTGATCTTTTTGATGTGCTCAGATGTTGGTACAACTTTATTGGGATGGAGGGATTATGCAAAGGCATGGATAAGATGGGGTAGATGGGAGATATGGTGGTAGAAATTGTTTGGATGGAAAGATGGAAAGTGATCATGATAGGGGGATGTCGTCAGGACCAACATTGGAACAAGTTGTGGAGAAGGTGGATGAAGTGGATAGGACATGGAAGATAGAGGTGGATGTGATGGAGGATTTATGCTAGGAGATTTCAAATCTTTGGGACCCAAAATAGATTTAAGAGATGGAGGAGAAGATTGAGTAGCTAGGGGATTAGCAACTTTGGATGTCATTGTGGATGTTTCTTTTAGATGCATTACATCTTTTTTCTTTGGGATCCACATCATTTTTGCTTTAGCTTTGATGGGCCTTTGTGGCCATTGGTATGCATCAGCTTTTTCTTTTGCTTTGTTGAGCCTTAGTGGCCATGTAGTAAATTTTTCTTATGCTTTGCTGGGCCTTTGCAGCCAATGGGATGCTTTGGATTGCTTGATTGGATTTTTCTTGGGTTGAGCATGTCGTTTAGACTGGACATGACAATCTTTGGATTTTTGTGGATATTTCCCTTCATATATCTTGGATATGGCATCCAAATTGCAAGGAGCATTGGAATATAGATGAGGAGATGTGCAGGACAAAGAGATGGAAGGAGATTGGCAGATAGGAGATATGGGCATGTGCCTTTCTTGATCTCGACTAGGGATGCTTGGATTTTGGATGAAAGACTAAGTAGGATAAGATGGGGGATGATATTTTGGGATGTAGGGTCCCAAAATGGATTGGGTATGTAGAGGATATGTGCTAGAAGATTTTGGGACATAGGGACCCAAAATGGATTTGGAGGATGAAGGAGGAATGCGATAGGTTGTCTTTGGTTGTAACGATGGAGGAGGAGGAATGGCATTGTATGCTTTGGAAGATGTGATGGTGGGTTTGGAAGGATGCTTGAATTTAGCTTTAGTTGTGCCAACATTTCTAGAGGAAGTGTCTTTGTCATATGTGTGACCAATTCCACATGATTTTTGATGTTTCTTTTCTTGAATGGGCTCCAAATTTCCTTATTCATGAGAGCCTAGGCCTTTGCCTTGATAATTCCATTTCTTGAGCATTTTATCCAAACAAGGATATTTCTGACTTGGGGAATATGATAAACATCTAGTTTCTAGTTCCTTGTTGGAAGATATGGAACTTATTACTTTTTCTTCAAGTGGGCTACCTCTAACAAATGTAAGTGGACCAAGAGGATAGAGTGTTGGGAGCTAGATAGTTTGGATCAGAAAATCCTCAAGAGGAGAGGATATGATGGTGGGATTTTGACTGGGATTGGGGGATGGTAATGGATCTTCAGTTGGAGAAATTGGGATGATAGGATCTTGGATTGGAGGAATTGGGATTGTAGGATTTTGGATTGGGGTTGATGGAAGCAATAGAACATGTGATGGGGGAAGTGAAGGGATTGGATCTTGATTTTCTTTTGCGAGTATTTTAACATGATTTTGGAAAAGATCTTGACATGGTAGGATTTGTGTGGATAGAGTGATGGGGGATGTATGGATGGAGTCTTCAAAGGGGGTGGATGGAAGGTTGGGAGATTTTGTAGCTGTGATGTCTAGAAGAAGGAAGAACTCTTCAGATGGTATGGATGAAAGGATGGGAGATTCTACAGCTGTGATGGTAGGAAGAGGGGTGAACTCATGGGGCTCACTGGATGTTCTTTGGATAATGCTAGGAGGAGGTGATGTTGGTGGGGATTGGATGAAAACTTCAGATGGAAGGGACTCAATGATGCTAGGAGATGGAAGAGGATCAATGTACGGAAGATAGATGATAGATGGGAGCAATGAATGGGCCTCATCAACGATGGCTTCACATGAAGTTTTGAGATGGCTTGACTCTTCAACTCTAGGAGTGGGATTTGTTGTTGGCTTCCTTGTGAAACTCCTTGGAGACTTTCATGGTGAAAAAGGATTAGAAGATGGAGGACATATATAGCTAGGATAGTCTTCACACGATGATGGGGTGGAAGATGGTGAACCTATTTGAGGGGATGATGGTGCTGAAGAAGTAGAGGTGATGGATCGAGGTACGGGATATGAAGCAGATTGAAGGGTGCATTCTTTTTGTGGGAAGGAATTTGTGGAAACATGGGTTTGAATGGAGGATGGTGGGTTGAGATAGGATGGTGGATTGGGAGACTTGGTTTTTGGTTTTGAAAGGGTTTTGGAGGATAAGTGGATGGAGGTTTTAGATAAGGGAAGTAGCGTGAAGTGTTTCAAGGGGATGGTGGTGATTGGGATATGACCATAGTAGGAGATGGAGGTATGAAGGATGCATATGGAGGATGTGTAGGTTTAAGATAGGGATAAGTTGTGGATGGATAAGATAATGGATTTTCCTTGCTGAGGACATGAAAGGGAGTGCAAGTGGATAAGCGTGAAGGCATGATAGGATATTTTGGAGGAATGATTGGATGCTGGGGGATGTTTGGAGAAAACTTGCTAAGATTTTCAAAATATGCATCATGATCTACAAGGCTTTCATCATCTTTGGGATAGGATGGATTGAGGGGAGAGACATAATAACCAAACTCATCATAATAGTTTTGAGACATGCTGACTTGTGGATGAGTCAGATAGGAATGAAGGATGAAGATGGATTGGAAGACTAAGACTCAGATTGGGATGACTGACAGGATCAGACTAGGATTGGATTTGGCTTAAGATTGGAAGAAGACTGACTCTAGAGGAAGACAGATAGGGAAATGGAGGATGACCAAGATGACTCTGCTAACCTAGGATAGGAGGAAAGGATGACAAGACTGGATTGAATATTACTAGAAGACCATGATTTGAGATTCTGAAAGCTTTGGACATTTTCTGGATTTTGGGAGGATTTGGACTGACATGGCTATTCTGAGTATCGTGAACCAAGTTGTAGATTAGTTTGATGTTTTTCCAATGGCAAAGGATAGATTTCAACAAAGATTTTTGGATAAGTAATCTCCACAAGGGACAAAGCAACCTTGTGGGATACAAACAGGATAACTGACTTTGATAAAGCCTTGAAAGTGTATGTTTCAACAATGTTTTCACTAAGTTTTTGACTGTCAAGCACTTCAAGAAGATCTACCTAAGGAAGGTGAGTATCAAAATCACTTGCCCACAGCTTTGTACCCCCTAGAAGGGAATACAAATGGTGAGTAATCTTGAGGCAACCCGGTAAACCCCTTGGAATCGGTCCTTGCACAAGGATTTTGATACTTTCAAATGTAGATAGGGTAGCCTCTATTTTATCAGGTTTTTAATAGTTTTGTAGAGTCTCCATACCCGGTTATGCTAACCGCTCATGACTCACTTAAGAGCCTAGCCAACAACATTGGGGGAGGAATATTTACCACCCCTAGACATTTGCATTTGGCACAAAACAACTGTGGATTAGGAGATATAAGTGAGTACTTTTTTCCTTCACTTTATTTATATACTGGCTGAGGGGGATACCGGTTTAAGGTCGTTCTCTAAGGAGGAAGCAATTTTCTCCCTGGACAGGCCTCACTAAAAGTAGAACAAGTGAACTTGTCCGAGTCCAAATGTTCTACATTGCTTACTTTAACAAGGATTTACAAAATTTTAAAGCTCCTAGATGCACATCAAGCAAGTTGTTCTTTTCCAAATTGAATTAAGTATGATTTGAACTTTGAAATTGAAGACACAAGTGTTTAAGTTTTTGTTTTGTTCTTTCTCCAAAAAGTAAATGATTTGAGCGATTACAATTTCTTTCCTTTGGGCATTCAAGATTGAGATTTGCGTGTTGATTTAGAACTTTTAAAAGAGCTTTGTTTTATCCTTAGATCATTCAAGATTGAGTTTTTTTTAGCTGAATTTCAAAGAAGAGGGAATAGGGATGCTTGTTCTTTCCAATTTAGATCATTCAAGATTGTGTTTGATTTTCAAAATGATAATGGCTCTTAGGACCTAAGTTCATTTTTCCTTAATTTCATTCCAGATTTGTTTTTGTTTATTTGACCTTTTCTTTTTTACCAATTTGAGAACAAATTAAAACAAAAAAGATAAAAGCGACATTGTCTAGCTAATACGGGATGTTAGAAAATGCATAGGTGACACCAAAAAATCTCAGGTGACATTTAAATGTTGATAGGTGACATTTAAATGTTTATAGGCGACAGGTAAATGTGCATAGGTGATGGAGAAATTTTTAGCAGGCGACAATGAAACATGGATAGCAGCAGCTAAATTATTATAGGCGGCAGTGAAATGATTATAGGTGATAAATGAAATATGTAATGTGATAAATGAAATATGGAATGTGATAAAGGAATGATTACAGGTGAGACTTCTGTAAGCAGAGGCGTGAAAAGTTTATTTACAGGCATGATTACTTCTGTTGTAGACGACAGAAAAGAAGTTTGAGACAGAACAAAAGTTATCGAAGGCAGAAATCTTTCAGAAAATAGGCATCAATGCAGAGCTTGTAGGTGTCATCAAATTGTTTGTAGGCATGACTTTATTGTGTGTAGGTGACATTTCATCTATTTCCTGCAAATATGAGAATACAAATTATGATCTAATCAAGTGATTATGGTTTAGAGTCCCACCGGGCATGCCAAAATGTGGACAAGACTTTTGAAGATACCTTTTTTGAAAAGACTCAAGTCAAACAAATGGGTAAAAGTACAAAATTGTGTCACACTTTTATAAAGGAAAAGGTCAACAACACACAAAAATTTTAACTTTAATGACATAAAAATGATATTTATGTTTAAAATTTGGAGATGATGTAAACTGATGAAATGTGTAAAAGTGGATGAAGTTTATGGCTATAATTTTTTTAATTTTTTTTGAACAAGAATTCACATAATTTTTAAATTTTTTATGTCCATTTTTTACTTGCTGAAAAATGCTGAAAAATGAGGGTCTTGTCCGCACCAAAAAAGTATATGCAAATAATGTCTTTTTCCTTTGATTTCAAAATATGTCATAGATAAAATGTATAGCTAGTGCAGAAAAGAAGAAAAATTAGTTTTCAATGTATATTTTCTTTGTTATAACTACTCAAAGTCGAACATACCTGAAATCGACAGTTTTCATCTCGCGTCAAATTTCCCCTATCAAATCTACACCATTCAGAAAATAAATTACACACTCTTGAAGATAACTCTCTCCTATAGTGTTAAATATAAATTTTCAATTTTTTTGATAAGCTTTCCTATTTTTTTCTATTTTTGAAGCATCTTGTTCTCGAATGTTAAAATACCTACTTGTAGTATTTTGAAATTATAATATATTAGAACTAATTAAAATACTATAAAAATTATATCATGATAATCTTGACTCTGTGCTCTAAAAAAGGGTATTTTTATATTTGTTAAAAAATATCATTAAAAAGAGTAAGAGTTATTGAAACATCGCTTTTCTGAAATAATTTTATTTCTTTAGTAATTGTTATAAAACATGAATTTAATAGATATTTCCAATTGGAAAAGGTGAAGAACTTATCTAACTTAGCTAGAATGAATCTAGCTAGACCATATGTTTGACAAAAAATAATTTTAGTTAGAAATACTCAAATTCAGCTGTGCTGATAAGTTGTCCTGAAATGTGACACAGCTTTGTGCTTTTACCCAAATATTAGATTTTAACCTAGCATGAAATCAATCGAAAACAAAGAAAACTCTAAGGTAAGCCACCTCAGATTGAGCTTAAACAGGTGCACCCAAGCACTGTTTAATTTTCTCTTGCTTAAGGGGATGTGGGTGTGCTCTCTAAGCACTTGGAGCATACTCTAATGCTTTCTAAGATGATTTGAGACTCGTGAAAACCCCAAAAATGGCACAATAATGGGTAGAACACCCAAAATTGCTCCTAAGGCTTCAAGAACTCAAATAAATTGCTTTAATAGAGATTTGAGCTACACGATGCTTATGCTAAGATTGTTATTAACCAAATAGAGATGTGATGATGATTATATGCTATGCAAAACAATAAAATGAACTATGTTAATCCATTATTGCTAAGCTATGATGTGTTCTAAGAAAGCTTGAAAATGATGAAAACTAACGATTAGTATTGATTATGCTAAAGCTAGAAGTAAAAGAGCATGATAACAATGCATTGAAGATGAAAGACTAAGCTAATGAATTTGCTCTTCGAAGGAGGAGCATTTATAGGATTTGGGAAGGAAGAATGAGTGGCCAAGATCAAAATCCTTAACAGAGGCCAAGATTTATTCAAAGGGGAGCACATGGATTGTGCTAGTTCAGGGCCACCTCCTTGTGACAAGTGTCACAAGGGCATTGGGTTGAAAGATGGGAGGGATGTGCATAATTTGGGAAATGTGCCTAAGGTCAAAGGGTGTAAGAAAGGAGTGAGGGGCTTCTTAAATGCATCATAAATGCATGTAAGAGGGATAAGGAGGCTTTAAATGCATTTAATGCATGTAAGAGAAGTTTCTAGAAGTTTGTTGACTTTGGGTTAAGCTTAGGAGTTTGCTAACCTTGGTTAGGGAATGTGACAGGATTAGGGGGGGATTACGATTAGGATTGGGGGGACAAGGATTAAAGACTTTCTAGAAGAGTCTAGAACTTCCTTAGGATAAATATGAATTTTAGGAAATAGATAAAGATTTATTTATTTCCATGGTTTAGTTTTGAGAATATTTATTAAAAATGAATTTAATAAATATGAAGATTAAATATTTAATCTTAATTAAATATTTTGAGTTGGGATTAGGGTTAGGAAATGATGGGATTAGTCTTTAATCAAAATTAAAGAAGGATTAGAAGATTCTAAAAGAGGTTAGTGGTCTTAAGGAAATTGGCCAAGTTTTGGGCAAAAAATAAATTAATTATTTATTTTGGGATTTTTGGTCAATTTATTAATTAAATAATCAATAAAAAAAGAGATAATGTTTAAATAAGATTTAAACATTTTTAGGAGGGATTCCTTAATTAAATATTTTTAATTAAGATAAAGGGATTTAATGACATAAAAATTAATTAATTAATTAAATAAATAATTAATTAACAAATGATGATGTCATCAGGGATTTTTCAAAAAATAAAAAATACTTTATTTTCTAAAGGATTTTTAGGTGTTTAAACCACTCTTCAAATGTAAAGGGGGAAATATTAGATCCATTCTCAAACCCAAATTCCCCAAAGAAGAGATCTGATTTGATCAACCAAGAAGTTAATACACAATCAAATCAATTTGTTGGTTAATATGGCAGAGAGAGAGAGAGAGAGAGAGAGAGAGAGAGAGAGAGAGAGAGAGAGAGAGAGAGAGAGAGAATACAATATTTACCTATGGAGGAGAATTGTTATGTTATACTTGGAATTAAAATACAAATACTAACCTCAAATTAGGGCAGATCTAGAAAATGTTGAATTCTAATGTCTGTGTACACTTTCGAGAAAATCTGAGACCTGTCTTGGACTGGAAATGCCGAGATAGAGAAAACCTAGAAATCTTTCCTCAAGATGGCTGAACTCAGGTTTGACCCTCATAAAAGGTCAAAGACCACATTCTTTATTTGAAGTCTGATTCGAATTTTGTTCGCAGATCTCAGAAGTTTGCCAAAAAGGGCATCGAAATTCGCTCTCAAATCTAAAATTTTGCACCTATACTTGCAAGAAAAAGAGAGTTTTTGTTGTTTATTTGAGGGGTTTTCCTTGGTCAAACCCCAGTTTGGAATCAACCTTAATATTGAAATTGAAATAGGAATGCTAGCAAGTAGTAGAAAGAATCTAACAATGAAGCTATGCAATTCAATAGATATGCAATTGTATTTTGAATGTAAACAAGTCTATTGATATGAAAGCTTGAACAAAATAATAAATGTAAATTAAACCTCCATGATTGTATGCTTAGAATCCACCTTGATAAGAGAATGAAATGGATCTTGAAGATGAATAAAGGACCTTGAAGGAAGATGACACCATCATAATGGCTAGATCTAGGGTTTGAATGATGAATCTTGAATGCTTGAACCAAATCCCTTCAATGGCTTGAATGCTGGAATCCTTGATCTTCAATGGAGAACTTGGATGGAGAAGAAGACTTGAATTCTTGAATGAATGGATGCTTGATCACCTTACTTGGGAGTGCTTGACCATGAAAGCTTGAGATGATAAAATGAGAGAGGAAGGCCTCCTTTTATAGTGAACTAGGGCACACTCCTCTAGAGGGGCCACCTTAGAGAATTAAATCCCAATTAGGTCCTAACCTTAAGAGAAAATAGCTAGATTAATGCAATTAAAGGATTTACCATCCTGAAACCTGAAATGAGTAACCCAGAGGTGGGAAACTAAATATCCTGAAGGCCCGAAGCTCAGAAATTTTGGAAATTGGAAATTTGGAGAAAGGGGGAAAAATCAAGGTTGGACCTAGCCTAGTCAAGTTTGAGCTTGACCCTGACCTAGTCAGATTCGACCTTGAATCTAACCGTGGTCCTAGATTGGCTCAGAACCAAGTTAGGAGGTCCCAGGGATGCACATAAACCTAAAATTGATGCCAAAATAGGATAGAATGTCAAGGAAAGAAATAAAATCCTATCATTAATGTGATGAAGGCCAAGAGGATCTATTTTTGAATCCTACCTAGAAAATAGAGCCATGGAAGAGTGAAATTAAGGAGAATCCTCAAGATCCTAACCCTAATTTCACCTAGAATGAAGCAAAAAAAAAGTGGAAAGCGGAGAGAAAGCCATATCAAAGAAAACATCCATTCAAGGCATCTGATGTGACCCCAAACCACTTACTCAGAGGGATAAATGATCTTATCATGGAAGTGCTTCCATTTTAAGATGATACATTAAGCCCCCACTTTAGCAAGAGTATGGACTCGATACAAACTCTTGGTAAAGGAGAAGAAAGAGAAGATCCAAGTGGATTCACAGAGAGATAAAATAACACTTAGCTAAGGACACAAGCCCCTAAACTAAGGATTCTAACTCAACATACATGCATGAGGGTGCCAAAAGAATAAGGGTTAGCACTAAACAACCCAAATCAATTAGCATAAGAAACCTCGCTAAGAAATATTCCTCATACTAATATCATATTTGGGAAGCTATAATAAAAGCATAAATGTTTACATAAGAAAGACAAGAGAAACACTATAAATAACATAGCTTCATGATCATGTCCTATTAGCATGAAAGCAGAAAAGAGAGAAAGGACAAAGTGATTACCTCACCCAGTAAGATGCCCACCTTACTGTGAATCACCCTGGAGGGAGAGCCCAATAGGTTCACCCATAAACTATGCTTGTAACTATAATGCATCTTCTGATGGCTTTTGGAATACCCATAGATCCACCTTCTTGTATCACCATGAATATAAAATGCGTGTCTCCTCAGGATTTAGCAACTTATGTGTGTTACCTTTGGAAGATTTAGCATATAGGTGCGTGTCTTTTTAGGATTTAGCAACTTATGTGCATTACCTTCCAAGATTTAGCATATTTGAAATTGGAAATGCATGTCCCTTCAGGATTTAGCAACTTATGTGCATTACCTTCAAAGGATTTAGCAACTTATGTGTGTTACCTTTGGAAGATTTAGCATATAAATGCGTGTCTTTTCAGGATTTAGCAACTTATATGCATTACCTTCCAAGATTTAGCATATAAAAATAAAAAACTATAGTACAAGGGAGGCCCTTTATATGCCCCCCTCCTTAAAATGGAAAAAACATACTATTTTGACATGTTAAGGAAAGGAAAAAAAAAGGATAAAGCCTTCTTCAACATCAAGATAATATCCACAAACAACACCTAGTCCAAGCCAAGAAGGTCATAGCTCCTATGAGGTCATGGAAGGGACGAATGCAAAGAGATATCATGCAAGAAGTGAAAAGAAAGTAACCCTTATGAGGGATAGCACACTATTTAGTTTCCAAGCTGAGAGATATATCAACCATGAAAACCCAATGTCAAACAACAAAATAGGGTATGATCAAGGACATGTCTCCTTAATGAAAACCAAAATTGTCATGTATGATTGGATATCACATAATAGATAACTACTGCTTACTCAAGGAGAGAGGTGAATCCCAGAAAGATAGAAGAAAATGGCATCCTTGCCCCCCAAGTGTAGGACAAAGATGGAAGAGGATACCTATTTCATAATACAAGGAGATATCCCACTCACAACAATGTATACCATATTCTGAGTGAGGGATAGTGACACCTACATCCAAGAATATATATAATCATGAAAAGAATATGTCACTCATGGAAAAAGGATCCTCAAAGAAAGAGATCTTATCAACAAGACCCCCCATCAAAGAGGAGTTCTTTAGATAAAATATCATCTTTCAACAGTAGGAACAAAGATTCAATCATCAAACCCCCTGCAAACAAGAGGAATAGGAATCTTTGGAATGAGGGAAACAACTCTAACACCAAAGCAAGGGTGAGAGTTTATAAAGAACATAATTTGCAACATGGAGAAGAAGTGACGACTTAGGACAACAACTTATCATGTAAAAAGGTTATCCATAGTCAGAACATCTATCAATATGTTGAAATAATGTTACAATATAAACAAATACCACTAAGCTAAGGAAAGAAATTCCCTATACAAAGAGAAAGAAAGAGGTACCTTGCCCCCCAGAGATAGAGACAAGGGATACCTTTGCAAAAAAAATGTCTTAGAAATATATCTTGAAATATTCTATGGATGATTAAAAACATAATGCAAAACCATAGAAAAGGGCAGAAGAGACAGAATACCAATTAAGCCCTAATAAAAGACTTAATGGATCCTAGGAGACTAGATGAAGATACACCTCTTGCCCCCCAGTCATGAGACAAGAGGAGAAGAACATCTACATTATATCTAAAGGAGGGGAATCCCCTATATCAAAATTATAAAGAAATTGTAAAACTACATGAGAGTGCGATATAATTCCTAAAGCGGCTCTTTCTCTAACATATGACTTGAAATGTTTACAATTAGCAAGTAAGTGTTTGTTACTATAATGAAAAGGACATTTATATTTGTAGAGAGCATCTATTAGCATAGGTCAAAAGATTTCTTTCTTGGAATTCATTAGCTCAATATATACCTTTTTAGCAATTTCTTCATGAATATTAGGGTTATCTAAGATAGGTGTGAGGAGAGGAGGATGATGTTTAGCATCACCTACCTTAACTTGAGATTTTGAACACCCAACACCATACATATTCAGTTTAGGGGTTATATGAACCGAAAATCTAATACCATGCTCATTAACACCTAGCCCCAAACCTTTATAACCTTGTTTAGTCACCATATTATATCCAGTAGTGTACATATCATGTAAAGCTTCTACAGGAGGTGATTGTTTATCATGTTCATGAGTAAAGGTCACATAAGGTGGGATAATAGGTTTTGAAAAAGTTTCTTTACCCTTTCCTCTAATATCATCATGAATCAGAGGATAAGGAAAATCAAAAAAATCTTGCACATCTGCATCCTAAACAATAGCTTGAATCCCATCGTAAGTATGGGAAGAGCGAGGATTAACAGATGGAGAATTATGTATCAGAATAGTAAGATTAGGATTAGGATTAGGATTAGGATTAGGATTTATAGGATTAGAATTAGGAAGATTAGGAGATGGTGTATCATCTACCCAATTCTTCATATAATTCAAAAGATGAATAAGGCTACCACATAAATCCTTAACAAAATTTTTAAATTTAGGCAGACTAGTGTCGATTAACTTCACAAAAGTATAAGCAAGGGAAAAGTGAAGGGTCATCAACATAATGAAGTGAATGATACTCTCATAGACATCATAGGTATTATAAAGGGATGCTAAAAGAAGAGTAATAAAGAACATAACTACACACCAAAGCATCTTAACAATCACCATAGTAATGCAAGAAATGTTTTTGGATTTTTGAATTTTAAAATGCAAGAGAAAAAACTAGATCTAATCTAAATGCAAGAAAGGATCTAAAATTTAACACAATAGGGCATCTAATTCCACAAAACAAAAGGAGAGTAAGTATGTTGGGTTCACAAAAATGAATAGAGGTAAAATGGATTCACCAATATTTAGATGTAAAGGAGGAAATATGAGATCTATTCTCAAACCCAAATTCCCCAAAGAAGAGATCTGATTTGATCAACCAAGAAGTTAATACAGAATCGAATCAATTTGTTGGTTAATATGGAAGAGAGAGAGAGAGAGAGTGAATCCAATATTTCCCTATGGAAGAGAATTATTATGTTATACTTGGAATTGAAATACAAATACTAACCTCAAATTAGGGCAGATTTGGAAAATGTTGAATTTTGATGTCTGTGTACACTTTCGAGAAAATTTGAGACCTGTCTTGGACTAGAAATGCCGAGACAGAGAAAACCCAAAAATATTTCCTCAAGATGGCTCAACTCGGGTTTGACCCTCATAAAAGGTCAAATACCACATTCTTTATTTGAAGTCTGATTCGAATTCTATTTATAGATCCCAGAAGTTTGTCGAAAAGGGTATCCAAATTCGCTCTCAGATCTGAAATTCCACACCTATACCTACAAGAAAAAGAGAGTTTTTGTTGTTTGTTTGAGGGGTTTGCCTTGGTCAAACCCCAGTTTGGAATCAACCTTAATATTGAAATTGAAATAGGAATGCTAGCAAGTAGTAGAAAAGGATCTAACAATGAAGCTATGTAATTCAATAGATATGCAATTGTATTTTAAATGTAAACAAGTATATTGATATGAAAGCTTGAACAAAACAATAAATGTAAATCAAACCTCCATGATTGTATGCTTAGAATCCACCTTGATAAGAGAATGAAATGGATCTTGAAGATGAACAAAGGACCTTGAAGGAAGATGACACCATCATATTGGCTAGATCTAGGGTTTGAATGATGAATCTTGAATGCTTGAACCAAATCCCTTCAATGGCTTGAATGCTTGAATCCTTGATCTTCAATGGAGAACTTAGATGGATAAGAAGACTTGAATGCTTGAATGAATGGATGCTTGATCACCTTACTTGAGAGTGCTTGAGCATGAAAACTTGAGATGATAAAATGAGAGAGGAGGGCCTCCTTTTATAATGAACTAGGGCACACTCCTCTAGAGGGGCCACCTTGGAGAATTAAATCCCAATTAGGTCCTAAAATTTATAAAATATACCTAGATTAAATAAAATTAAAGGATTTACCATCCCAAAACCCGAAATGATTAACCTAGAGGTGAGAAACTAAATATCCCGAAGGCCCGAAGCCTGAAAATTCTAAAAATTGAAAATTTGGAGAAAGGGGGCAAAATCAAGGTTGGACCTGACCTAGTCAGGTCTGAGCTTGACCTTGACCTAGTCAGATTTGACCTCGACCCTGACCTAGTCAAGTTTGACCTTGAATTTGACCCTAGTCCTAGATTGGCCCAAAACCAAGTCAGGAGGTCCCGAGGATGCCCAAAAACCTAAAATTGATGCCAGAATAGGATAGAATGTCAAGGAAAAACATAAAATCCTATGATTACTATGATGAAGGCTAGGAGGATCTATTTCTAAATCCTACCTAGAAAATAGAGCCATGGAAGAGGGAAATTAAGGAGAATCCTCTAGATTCTAACCCTAATTTCACCTAGAATGAAGCAAAAAAGAAGTGGAAAGTGGGGAGAAAGCCATATCAAAGAAAACATCCATTCAAGGCATCTGATGTGACCCCAAACCACTTAATCAGAGGGCTAAACACTCTTATCATGGAAGTGCTTCCATTTTAAGATGATACAGTTGATAATTGATTGAATATCCTACAAGGAAGTTGAACCTTCAAAATTTAGAGGGAAGAAATTTCTAATGCTTACCCAACTATTGATGAATTATTTGTCTTCAGAGGCATAGAGTTTTTATTCATTTTCATTTAATAAGAAGAAGACAAATCTATTCACCAACAATGTCAAACCTTAATTGGTAAGACTCTTTCTATTTAAGAAAGTACTATATCTATTTGAGTGTTGCTAAGGGGATAGGCAAGGTTGGTAACAATAGCACGTAAGAAAAGGTTGAGCTATCTTGATACTTCAATGAGTACTTGATTATGTGGCACAATGATAAGACAATGTATTGTTTATCTAAGTAAGAATGAAGACTAAACTGATAGGCTTAACCTAGCAAAAGTGAATTGAACAGGCAGTCACTAGGGACATGGAAATAATTTTTAGGCATTGATGAAATAATACCCAGAACCATCGGCCCTAGAGGACAAGGATTGGGTAGAAGGGAGAAAATAGCCCAAGGCATTGTTAATATTGTTGAAAGGTTGGAAGCTACTCTTAAAGCCTCTACCTCTAGCCCTAGGTCTTCTAAAGAGAAAATTGTTGAACCCATTCCCACTACTTCTTAATCTAAGAGAGATAAGGAGTTTATCACTTCACAAAACCCCCAATCTTATATAAAGACTAGGTCTACTAGTAGAAAAGGAAAAGGAGAAACTCTTGAAATTAAGGAATTAACCCCAGAATCTCAGCTTGATGGAAGTAATGCAAGAATTGATAAAACTCCTACACCAAAGAGGAATAGAGTGCTAAAAGAACCTCCTTCAGTTTCTAGTGAAGGAGCATCCTCTAGTAAAAGGAGAAAGAAAACCCCTAAGCACTCATCTGGTAGTCCACTCAGAAAAGTCTTTGATTTACTCTTGATTTACCCTAGGCTGAGATATCTAAGCCTCTTGTAGTTAATCTGGATTCTTCAGAGTCTATAGAAACTCCTTCAGTAGAGTATATGGGAAATATAAGTGATAACTGGTTACAAAGTGATAGTATTCCTTCTTCAAGTGAGCATTATGTCATAGTGACTCCAAATGAACCACCTATCCAAAATGAAGAAAACAACCCTAACTTTATTATCATTGACAACAATAAAGAAATTTTAGAATCAAGAAGGGATAAAGACACATTTGACTCTATGGATGTTGATGATAACTCCTATGGAGAAGATAGTCCATGTGATCAAGATGTTCCTATAGCATCAGAGGACTTTCCCTCTGAAGAATTTCTTGAGATTAACATGAATATTGTAAATTTTATTTTGGAAAAGTTAAGACATGATGAGTTGGATACCCTTTCCTAGGTAGTTGAGAAGTGTGGAGAAAATAACCTTGAGAGAGCTATTGTTTTATTGAAGGATAAAACCTCTACTAGTAAAAAGGAAAAAGGAATTCCTAATTTAGCCCCAAGATGGACTGATATTAATAATCAAGGACCAATACTCCCCCCAGACCTATCCACTGCATTAACAGTTAGGTTGAGTTTGTATTAATAGATGTTGTTAGAAAAAGAACAATGGAAATTAGAGAAGAAAAGATTGAAATAGGTTATTGATGAGAAAGCTCATCAAATTGAACAAAAAATAGATAAAATTGTGGTACTAGAAGAGAAAGTTACACAAATTAAAGAACTTGCTCCAGAATTAATGAAGAGTAGGTCGCCCTCACAGGTATATGCACTATTCCTAAAAGAATAATTTTTGAATTTTCAACTGACAAGAATAGTCCAAGGACTTAGTCCTTTAGTTTCTACACCACACAAATTTTATGATGCATTTCAATCTTCTCCAATGAACATTAAGAATATGTTATGTGAATTATACCTACACAAAATAGAAGTCCCTAATGACAGAGATTGGAACTCACTCATAAATGTGGGAGATATCCAACTCTGGGCCTTTATGTCTTGGGTGCAAAATGAAATTAGTAGGGAGCACCAAACTAGACCTTATAGGGGTGATGATATGGAGATGTCACTCTATGTTAGGCATGAGACTAAGGAGGATAGAAGAACATTCTATGATTGGATAAAGGTTACAATGACTGACATTGGAAAACAAAAAAATTATCCCTTAAGGGCGAAGGCTTTTAAAGATTATGAAGCATTTATTTTTACAGTGATCCTTGCATTGATTACAGCCAGCACTCATAGATGGGTCAGGATGCCTGAAGAATTAAGGGCTAAAGAGCCCCATTCACCACATAATTTTACCTTGGCAATTCGTAGAGCTCCTTGGTATATTATGTTGGGTAGAACTAGAACTAGTTACTAGTTTCCCTTAAAATTTCAGCAACCAATTCTTATGCACCCTTTTTTAGGAGTGAATGAATATGCAGATGACCATGACATGGAAAATGAGGTGTGAAGGTGGAACAAGTTAGAAATGGACAAAGGCTACATGAATTTTAAGGAAGGAGCATTTGGATAGCAGATTGCAGATGACTTCCGGTTAAGGGCCATGGTTAAAAACTTTATGCTTGTAAGAGGACCAACAAGACCTTAAGCTGGGGGGGGATGATGGGCCAAATTAGTGGCATTATTTATGATGATTTTATATAGCTCACTAGGGTGTTTTTATATGGTTTATGGAAACTTTGATGATATTATATGTGTAAGTGCTTGAGTAATAATTTAAATACTTTATGGATCATAAGGATATGTGGTATAAGTTGGGATTCATGGATAGAACTTATGGATATAATATGATAGATGAATTAGAAAATATGTGTGTTTTATTTTATGTTCTCTCCTAAGTTTTTTTGGGTTAGGATTCATGTGGATACATACCATGCAAGAGTTAGTTAAAGAGATAATGCCTTTTTCTAATTTATATGATGCAAATATATGTTTTGAGTTTGGCATGTGTTAATAACTCCATGAAAGAACAAGTCAATGGCATATTCATTGAGCAATGTGGTGGATTTGACAAGAACAACCTTGTGGCTAAAGCAATAAAGATATAACCGTGAATCACTCTTTCTTGGAGTGGTCAAACAGTTGTTATTACACCTAAGCATAGATTTAGAAGCATGACCTACTATATCTATGGAAGACTTGTTCTCAAAAGTTGCTAATATTGTTGTATGACATTATGAATCTTGTCTATCCTCATTGTTAGAGTGATCATAGTTGTAGGAGTTGGTTTTCAATATTTTCTTATAAATAATTTTTTGACTTAACTTTGAAGGGATTCAATCTAGGAAATTTATTGTAAACTTGTAACAACAAATAGAGTTTAGTTATGTTTTATTTCAAGTGTACCTTTAAAATGAATGAATAGAATGCACTTTGCAAGCTCCATCTTTTTATCTTGATTGTGTACTATTCACTCATCCAAGGGGGTGTTAGAATAAATGAAAGGGGGGGTGAATCAGTTAAGTCAGTTATCCTATAGTCCCAAACTCTCAGATGTACTTTTCAAAAAAAATTCAACAATTTATGCAACTCGATAAGATTAAAACATCAATTTGTCTGTTCATTTACCAAATACCAATAATTATCCAAAACTATGATTACTAATGAAATAAAACATGCAGTATGTAAAGTATGATAAAAAAACAATCATAACCAATAACACATAACACAATGATTTAAGATGGAAACCCTATTAAGGGAAAAACCACCTAGGACTGGTAACCCAAAATATTTCCTCTTCTGAAGTGAGCTCGGTTAGGAGCCAACCCTATTAAAGGTTACAATGCATGCTATTAGGTGTGACTTGGTTAAAGGATTTATCACTAATAGTTAACTTTTGACCAGCATTCACTATGGAGTCAATAAGATAACAATTAACATTCAAGGAATGTCGTATGGTAATACAAAAGACTATTAAGTCTACTTGGTTAAGAGATTTTGTTGAATCAATGGTTAAACTGATATAGTACTGATCTGATTCAGATACAACTCAATTGCAAATATTTAGATCTATGCTAGGCTCATCAAACTTATCTGATCATTAGTCAATTCACTTCCTCATATTTCCCTAGCTTACTTCACTCAGTGAATAGTTCTCTGATGCTCAATAATGTCTGTAGCTGGGTTTTGTCTGTAACTAGTTTGATCAAGAATGCATGAATAATGTCTTCACATGAAATATTCTATAGTCTCTATTTTTCTGGCATATTTCAACAATGAAACTCATGTCTCTTATATAAATGTGTAAACCATTTTCATATCAGCTATTGGATTTTGCCTCTTAATCTCCTTCATCTATTTTTACACTTAAACCTTCCTTAGTAGATGTGTCAATAACACATTTCAATCTCTTCCATTTGATCTTTTCTAAATTTTGGCAGCCATGGATCTTATAAAAACCTTCATCCTTTACCTCAAAATCATAAAAATTTCCATCTCATCAATTTTAGTTGGCTGTTATTAGTATTTAATGTTTTCATCCATACTCAGTTAATACTGAAATGCATTGGTGATAACTAACTCGGTTATTACTATCACTCAGTATACACAAGACTGACTTGATGTATATAAAAATCTTCAATTACTTACCACATTCACTTGTTCATTTCTGATCTCTTCTTTATAATAGAATAATGTAACATTCTCAAGTCAACAATATAATGCTAGAGACTCATCAATAAGTTATCTAATGTATTCCTTATCCTTATCTGTCATATCCATCTTTTCTTTATGTAGATACCTCATTTATTCTCCATTTCTTCCTTCTACAGATGTTCATATGTTTGTAACTATCATGATAAGTATATTCAAAACTAGTTGACATCAATGACAATATATTGACTAATTTAATCATCTTACATATCACTTTTATAGCTCAGTGATCTCTAATCATTGTTCTTTTATTTCATCAAGATATTAAATTAGTTGTAGGTCATCAATCTCTCCCTTTGGCATTGATGGCAACACAAGCAATATGAAATATGCCATACCATACCAAACATGTATTCTAAAAATATATAATTAAATGCTTTAGAAAGGTAAGCTCTCCCTAGCTTGATATTTAATATGTTTAATCACTACAAACATCATTCCATGAATACTCTTGTTGTGGATTTGATCTTTTCAGCTCTCTGATTCATTCTCCCATTTCAATTTTTCATCAACTGATATTTCATATGAATTCTTTCTCTCCCTTTGAAAACAATGCCAGAGAAAATATATAGCTCTGCAGTAGCCAAGTAAATCTATGTTGTTTGGTCCATATCAAGTACCTTCATGTACTGATATACAATTCTCTGTTCTAGCTTCTATAATCTTTCACAACCTTAGAAATCTTAAAGTGTGAGCTATGTGCATCAACGTGAATGTTTTTCTGATAAAGTATAGGTTGATGCAACTTCTTGGTCACCTTAGTGATTGATAAACAGGGGATGAACCCCTAGTCTAGTCCTCAAGTACTCAAAAGTGTTCTTCAGTAAGGGCTTGGTGAATATATCAGCAAGTTGTTCTTTAGATTTCACAAATTCTAGTTTGAATTTCTTCTCTTGTACTTGTTCCCTCAAATAGTGATACTTAATAGATATGTTGATGCAGGAGCATCCCAGGGTAGTTGGCTAGCCTGCATGTTTGGGAGATTTGATGGAGTCATGTGGGCTTATTTTCATATGTGAGGGGTTTGGTAGAGTTTTATAAACCTACTTGGGTCTTGGGTAATTGGTTTTGATGTATTTAATGGAACTTGGCATGGTCTTGGTTGCTCAGCATGGCCTAGGGGAGCTCGGCCTTGCTTAGGAATTTGGTGCCTATTTCAGGCCGTATAAGTAATTTTCCACAAAGAGTTAGAGGCTGAAAATTTTAGGGATTAAAGAGGGCCTATATTTCTACCTACGGTTTGAAGAATGAGTTCTAATTCATTTGGAGCTAGGAGATATCACAATTTTACTAAGACATCTATTTTTGGGAATTTAATTGTTGTTGTTGGCTGACTTGTGGCATTTAATTTCAGTATTTGTATTTAATTTATGTTCAGGGCTGACCTGTGGCTTAGATTGGTATAAGTAGAGGTTGTGGGGGATGTCTTTAGGAAATCATTGATCCACTTGGGAGAAGAGGAGGTGGCTGTGGAGTGAGTTTTGAGGAGAGCTAGTAGCTGTGGCTTGGGAAACAAGGAGATTGCTTGGTGGGCTTGCGAGCACAAGTTTAGATCTTCCTTGGGGGTTCCTACCAGTGCATGGATCTGGGCTAGCTAGGCTTTTCGTTTAGATCTTGTGAGATCTTGTGGAGTTTGTATTGTAATTGCATTGTATCTAGCTGTAACCTAGAAGGCCTTACAGCTGAGCATGTTGGATGAAAATATGATGATTCTATTATGAGTATTGGCATTGTGTGGATCTATATCTCTATGTTGTTATTATATTCTATTATGTGGTTATTTGCTAGGGGCTAGGACATCTCCATTTGGGATTCTCCTACCTTGCACTGCATCAAGTGGTATCAGAGCCTAGTTGTTCCTAAGTGTGTGGACAGAGCGTCGAATGTGAGGCAGTTTACACCAGGACCTTGGGTGGAGTTTTTCAAAGTGAAGGTTATTCCTGAGTGTGTAGATAGAGCACCGAATGTGAGGTAGTTTGCACTAAGACCTGGTTGAAGGTTGGATCTAGTTGGTGATTTGTTGCAGAGGGTTTGCAAAGATCTTGGAAGATGGCTCTAAGAAGATTGGACCCTGAGATGATTGCAAAACTCCATGATGTGGTGGAGAAGAATATTTCAAAGACTTATGCTCAGTTGGAAGCTAGATTGACTAATCAAGTTAAGGAAAGGATGGTTGAGAGTGATCCATCTCTGGATAAATTTCATAAGAGAGTTTGAGAGATCTTGAAACTATGGAGTTGGAGTCTACCGATTAGGAAGTGAGTTGTCCGATTGGTTAGAAGACTTGTTCAAGAGAGAAGAGGGCATAGCAAGGTCAAGATGGAAGTTGGTTTTGTTGATCAGTGTGTGGAGGTTGATGCGGAACCTACAGAGAAACTTGTGAATGTTTCTATGGAGCTTCCTAACCTTGTTGATGTTGTGATTGAGGTTGGTTTTCATGATCAGTTGGTTGAGTCTGACATGGAAATTGTGGAGCACTTGGTCGTGGATAGTCAGGTTGCTAAGGGTGATGATCCATATGTTGGTGATATGGATGTTGTTGATATGGATGTTTCTAGTGTGGATTCACTAGTTGTTGATGTGGTTGAAGATCTACATGATACTACGGATCTGTATGTTCCTGATGTGGACCTGTTGGTGGTTGACATGGTTGAGGATTTACATGTTGCTCCTATTGTGGATTTGAGCTTACATGTCAGTGACATGGATTTCATGTTTGAGGATATTTTTTTTGTTGCTAGTGATCCGCTACAGAGAATATTGGTGAGGCACTATGTTTAGTTTGTTCCTGGGAGTGAGCATGTTGATTGGATGGTTGAGATTCTAGTGGTTGACAGATGGATGTGGATTTGGGTGATTTGCATGTTGGTTCTATTGTCCTTGTTGGAGTGGAAGACTTTGGTGAAGATGAAGATGGTTGTAGATATTTCATCTGGCATCAAAGTATGAGGCATACTTCTTTTCGCACCTGGGGAGTCTGATGCAGGAGCATCCCAGGGTAGTTGGCTATCCTGCATGTTTGGGAGATTTGATTGGACTCATGTGGGCTTATTTTCATATGTGAGGGGTTTGGTAGAGTTTTATAAACCTACTGGGGTCTTGGGTAATTAGTTTTGATGTATTTAATGGAACTTGGCATGGTCTTGGTTGCTCAGCATGGCCTAGGGGAGCTCAGCCTTGCTTAGAAATTTGGTCCCTATTTTAGGCCATATAAGTAATTTTCCACAAAGAGTTAGAGGCTGGAAATTTTAGGGATTAAAGAGGGCCTATATTTCTACCTACAGTTCGAAGAATGAGTTCTAATTCATTCAGAGCTAGGAGATATCACAATTTTACTAAGACATCTATTTTTGGGAATTTAATTATTGTTGTTGGCCGACTTGTGGCATTTAATTTTAGTATTTGTATTTAATTTATGTTCAGGGCCAACCTGTGGCTTAGATTGGTATAATTAGAGGTTGTGGGGGAAGTCTTTAGGCAATCATTGATCCACCTGGGAGAAGAGGAGGTGGTTGTGGAGCGAGTTTTGCGGAGACCTAGTAGCTGCGGCTTGGGAAACAAGGAGATTGCTTGGTGGGCTTGCGAGCACAAGTTTAGATCTTCCTTGGGGGTTCCTACCAGTGCATGGATCTGGGCTAGCTAGGGTTTTGGTTTGGATCTTATGAGATCTTGTGGAGTTTCTATTGTAATTGCATTGTATCTAGCCGTAACTTGGAAGGCCTTACAGCTGGGCATGTTGGATGAAAATATGATGATTTTATTATGAGTATTGGCATTGTGTGGATCTATATCTCTGTATTGTTATTATATTCTATTGTGTGGTTATTTTCTGGGGGCTAGGACATCTCCATCGGGGATTCTCCTACCTTGCATTACATCATATGTGTTTTTTTTTTAATGCATCACCAGATTCTTTGAAATGTTTATAGCACTTGTGTTGTCACAATATATAATCACTGGTTCAGTGATCACCTCATTCATTCCTTCCAACAATTGTTTTATCCATGCAATATGTGAATAGTTAGCAGCAACAAAAACATACTCTGCTTCAACAATAGACTAAGAAATGCATGCTTGTTTCTTTCTTATCCAAGTTACAAGCCTTTCTCCCAAAAAGAATGCTCCACCGATTATGCTCTTCTGATCATCAATGTTTCCAGCCCAATCTGCATTAGTGTAAACTCAGAGTTCAAAATTGCCTTACTTTGTGTACCATATACCATAATCTTCAATTTTCTTCAAATATCTTAGAATCCTCTTAACTGCAACTATATGTGATTCCTTAGGATTAGCAAAAAATCTTGCTACAATCCCAATTGTGTGTGCTATATCAGGCCTATTGTGTACCACATACATCAATTTTCCAATCATTGACCTATACAATGTCTCATTTACCTCAGTTGATTCATCATCCTTTGTAAACTTACATCCTGTCACCATTGGTGTTCCTACCAATTTTGAATCTTCCATGCCAAAATTCTTTAACACTTCCTTAATGTATTTTTATTAAGTTATGAAAATCCCATCATTCTATTGTATAATCTGCAATCCTAGAAAGAATTTAATCTCTCCAAACACTAACATCTCAAATTATTTTCTCATCTAATCAACAAAAGATTTGCAAATAAGATCATGTCCTCCAAAGATTATATCATCAACAAAAATTTTGACAATCAAAATATTATCATCATTGTCTCCTTTCATGTACAAATTATTGTTATCACTTGTCCTTACAAAGCCAATACTAATAATATAAGCATGTAATCTTTCATACCATGCTCTCAGTGCTTGCTTTAGTCCATATAGTGCTTTGTGCAGTCTACATACCATGTTCTTCTTATTTGGATAAAAAAAACCTTCAGGTTGTTCAATGTAGACCTCTTCCTCAAGAATTCCATTCAAAAATGTTGATTTCACATTCATTTGATATACTTTGAATCCATTATGTGTAGCATATGCAAGTAATACTTGGACTCTTTCAAGTCTTGCTATTGGTGCAAAAGTTTCACCATAGTTTATACCTTCTTCTTGTGCATATCCCTTGCATACAAGTCTTGCCTTGTTTCTTGTTACCTCACCATTTTCATTTAACTTGTTTCTAAAAATCCACTTAGTACCTATCACATTTTTATCATTCGGTCTTGGTACCAATGTCCATGTCTTGGTCTTGTCAATCTATTCAATTTCTTCATTCATAGCCTGAATCCATTCCTCATTCTCAAGTGCATCTATGACATTCTTAGGCTCAAATTCACAAACTAAGCATATGTTTTGTCTTAACTTACTTTGTGTCATCATGCCAGCTTGCTTGTCTCTAATGATTTGGTCTTGTGGATGGTGTCTTCTAACAAATCTCACTAGCACTTATTGTCTTCTTTACTCATCATTCGGTTTAGGTTCATTTTCTTGCTCGGTAGCTTCTTCTTGGTTCTCAGTTTGCATTTTCTGATGCTCGGTAGCATTTTACTATTGCTCGGTAGACTCAGCCTATGGTTTTGGTAGATAGTTTGGATTCTCAACATATGTAAATATACCATACTCTTCTAGTTCCTTCCAGTTTTCTTCATCATTCTTTTTCAACAAACTCATCAACTTTTACATTAGCAGTTTCAACCATTGTTTTAGTAGCATTGTTCAAATATTTATATGCTTTTCTCTTTATAGAATATCCTAGAAATATTCCTTCAACACCTTTAGAGTCAAATTTACCATTTCTATCATCTTTCAGAATGTAACATTTTCTTCCAAAAATTCTAAAATATCTTACTGTCAGTGTGTAGCCAAACCATAACTCATAAGGTGTCTTGTTTGTGTCTTTCTTTAGTTGAACTTGGTTCACGGTGTATACAGTAGTGCTAACAGCTTCTCTCTAGTATGTTTGTGCAACATATTTCTCAATCATCAATGTCCTGGCACAATCAACAATAGATCGGTTCCTCCTCTCTACAATACCATTCTTTTGTGGTGTCCTTGGTATAGAAACTTATCTTTTGATTCCATGCTCATTATAGTAGTTAGTGAATTCATCAAAAATAAACTCACCTCCTCTATCAGATCTTAAGCATTTTAATTCTTTCCTAGTTTCCCTTTCAACTTTAGCCTTATACCACTTGAACAATTTAAAAGCCTCAGATTTTTATTTTAAAAGAACATTACTATCATCATCTTGGAGTAGTCATCAAAAAATAAAATGAAATATTTGTCACCATAATAACTTTGAGTTCTCATAGGACCACATAAGTTGGTATGTACCAACTCCAAAATTATTTTAGATGAATAGTCTTTTCTTTTGAAACTAGATTTGGTCATTTTTCCTTTCTGACATTGATTGCACATAACATGATCAGGTTTAGTTAGACTTGGTTAACCTCTAACTCTTCTCTTTTTACTAATCTTAACCATGCTATCAAAGTTCACATGACATAGTCTCTTATTTTGTAACCATACATCTTCATTTTTGGCCAATAAACAAGAAGTTTCAGCATTGCCAAGATAGAATAGATTACCTTTTTATTTCCCACCAGTACCGACCAACTTTTTGGTTTCATCATAGATTTTCACCTTCTTACTTTCAAATGCAACTCAGTGACCTGAATTATTTAGTTGTGCTACACTCAAAAAAATTAGTTAATTCCTTTTACCCAGTATGCATTATCACATCTAATCTTATCATTCAACAAAATATACCCTTTTCCTTTCACTTGACAAGGTGTATCATTTCCCATTTTTACTGATCATCCATTATAGTGCTCAAGATGTTCAAATTTATCCTCATCACCAGTCATGTGATGTATATAGCCACTATCAATAATCCATGTATTAATTTTTCTTACTTTAGATATGAGTGTTATTTCTACATACCTTTCCTCTTCTTCTGAATCATCCTTCATTACAACAAATACCACTTCAACTTCATCATCAGTGTTAGTGTCAATTTTAGTGTCAGTATCACTATCATCTTCACCAACAAGGTAACATGCCTTCTTACCTTTGTCTTTGTAATCTTAGTTGTCTCGGTTGTTCCTTCAATCATAGTGTTGGTTTCCTCTATTATTTCTTCTACCAAACTTTCCATCACTAGATTAGTCATTGTCTTTGTTTTCATCTTTCCTATTAGGACATCTAGTCACAATATGGCCAATTTCTTTACAATTAAAATAAGCTAAAGGTAAATTTCCCTTATACCTTCCTTTACCTTTTTGAAGTCTTCTAGCCATAAGAGCTTCAAGCTCATCAAGCTTATCTTCAGTGTCACTATCACTTTTATTTCTTATATTACGCTTACTACTAGATTTACCAATCTTCAGGGATGACATAAAAGAAGACTCAACACTCGGTACAACACTATTGTCATAATTATTCAGCTCAAAAGTAGTCAGCTTTCAAATTAGACTATCAAGGGTAAGAGTACTATTAGGTGCAGACCTCATTTCATGAATAGAAGATATTCTAATTGCATAGATAAACAACAAGGTTCTCAATATTTTACTTACAACAGTATCCTTAGAAATAATACCTCCTACTCCTCAGATAGCATTGACCACCTCCTTGATTTGGTTAGAGTATTGTGTGATGTTCTCTCCTTTCATTTTCATGTCATCAAATCTACCTCTTAATCTTTCACCTCTACCTCTCATTACATTTACAGCACCACCATGAACTAGTGCAAGTTTGTCCCACATCTCTTTTTTTGTAGTGCATCCTTTGATATCTTCAAACTCAGTATAAGATAGAGCAGCAACAATCTCTATCATAGTTATGTTATGTTCATGTTTGTCTCTCAACTAATCAACTATCAAAGGTCCAATAGTTAGTTGTAAGTATCCATGGTCTAGTAGATGTAGAGAAGATTCTCCAATTCCAGATATGTGAAGCCTCATCTTGCTTTTCCATGTCAAGAAGTTATCTTTATTCAGCTTAGGCACTTCCCTTTTATACATCTTGTGATCTTTTGGTCAAGTCCTTGAAACTTTCATCCAAGCAACCAGTACACTCTAATGCCAATTGTTAGAATAATTGAGAGGGGGTTGAATCAGTTAAGTTAGTTATCCTACAGTCCTAAACTCTCATATATACTTTTCAAAAAAAATTCAACAATCTATGTAACTTGGTAAGATAAAATATCAATCTATCTATTCATTTACCGAATACCAGTAATTATCCAAAATTATGATTACCGATTAAATCAAACATGCAATATGTAAAGTATGATAGCAAAATGATCATAACCAATAACACATAACATAATGATTTAATGTGGAAACCCTATTAAGGGAAAAACCACCTGGGACCAGTAATACAAAATATTTCACTCTTCTGAAGTGAGCTTGGTTAGGAGCCAACCTTGTTAATGGTTACAATGCACACTATTAGGTGTGACCTAGTTAAAGGATTGATCACTAACATTTAACTTTTGATCAACATTCACTATGGGGTCAACAAGATAACAATTAACATTCAAGGAATGTCATATGGTAATACAAAAGATTGTTAAGTCTACTCGGTTAAGAGATTTTGCTGAATCAATGGTTAAACTGATACATTATTGATCTAATTCAAATACAACTCAATTGTAAATATTCAGATCTATGCTAAGCTCATAAAACTCATTTGATCATTAATCAATTCACTTCCTCATATTTCCCCAACTTACTTCACTTAGTGAATAGTTCTCTAACACTCAATAATATCTGTAGTTCGGTTCTATTTGTAACTAGTTTGATCAAGAATGCATGAATAATGTCTTCACATGAAATATTCTATAGTCTCTATTTGTCTATCATGTTTCAACAATGAAACTCATGTCTCTTATATAGACGTGTAAACCATTTTCATATCAGCCATTGAATTTTGCGTCTTCATCTTCTTCGTCCATTTTGTTGCTTAAACCTTCCTCGACAGATGTGTCAATAACACATTTTAATATCTTCCATTAGATCTTCTCTAAATTTTGTCAGCCATGGATCTTATAACAAACTTCATCCTTTACCTTGAAATCATAACAATTTCCTGCTCATTAATTTCAGTCAGTTGTTCTTAGCATTTAATGTTTTTATCCATACTTGGTTAATACTAAAATGCATCGGTGATAACTAACTTGGTTATTATTGTCACTCGGTATACACAAGAATGACTCGATGTATACAAAAATCTTCAATTACCAACCATATTCACTTGTTCAACTTGGATCTCTTCTTCATAATAGAATAATGTAACATGCTCAAGTCAATAATATAATGACATATACTCACCAATAAGTTACCCAATGTATTCCTTATCCTTATCTTTCATATCCATCTTTTCTTTATGTAGATACCTCATTTCTTCACCATTTCTTCCTTCTACAGACGTTCAGATCTTTGTAACTATCATGATAAGTATAGTCAAAGCTAGTTGACATCAATGACAACATATTTATTGATTTAATAATCTTACATAGCACTTTTATAGCTTAGTGATCTCTAATCACTATTTTTTCAGTTCATCAAGATATTTAATTAGTTGTAGGTCATCAGGGGGGCCCACTTGGTGAGTGAATATCATTGTTAGTTAGGATCTATTTCATGTTTTCTAGAAATTAGATAGAACTCTTTTATTCCTGCAGTCATTGGTAGTAGAACTAACGGGTTGTTCCTGCAGCAAAGGAACATAGAGTTGTACCTATCTGTGACTATTTCTTTCAATAGAATAAACTATTTTATTTTTCCTATCTTATTTTTCCAATATTTTAAGTATTTTAAATTTCATATCTTAGACAAGTGAAAATTGAGATAGTTTGGATCATATACTTTGCAGACACTATTTCAAGTTTATGTCCCTAGTTGATACTACAAATGAGCTGAATGAGTCAATTAGTTGTTGTTTAGGATGTCCAAGCTTGAATGAATGGGTTTTATTCTCTAAGTTTCTATGACATTTATTTGGGTGACCACTCTCTATCTATCTCTTTAATGCTCTCACATACACATGCACTCCATATTTCTCCTTTCCTATATCCACCTCTCTATCTTTTTCCCTCTCTATCTCTCTTCATCTCTCCTTCCCTCTACCTTTCTATTTGACTATTTATTTATCTCCATCTTCCTATGTTTCTCTAAATTAATCTCTATATTTTATGCAGGAGCATCTTGGGTGTAAGAGCAATCTTGCATCACCCAAAAATATTTTTATTTGTTTTTCAATAAGGGCTATCTTGTGTCGATCTGTTATTTATGGAAACTTACTATTTTTAGTAATTTGTTCATATGATCTTAGAATGTTCTGATTTCACAGGTGGAGGTTCATTTTGGTCATATCAGCCTGCCAGTAAAGTTTCATTACTAGATCAAGTCTAGTTTTGAAGATATTAAAAATTTTTGGTATTAGAAATAGGGTACAGAAACTTTAAAATCAATTTTGAAGGCTTTAGAGGCCCCATATGATGTCAAAACTTTGGTTGAATGAAGCTTGCTTGATTCAAGCATTGTGGAGCACTTCATGCCCTTTCCAAAATGGGGTCATAATAGTCAATCGGGTCAACGGGTGATGACTTATGGTCTCTGGAAGTTGGGCCACCTAAAATGGCGGAAAATAAATTTCCTTCAAAGTTTATGTTTGGGTTTCAAAAGTTGTTTTGAGCTGACTATGATGTAATAAAATGAAAAATAAAATAATTCTAAGTTTGGTCGGCCTTATTGGCTAAAATTTTGGAACCTTCCTAGGCGGTGGAAAATTGCCTATATAAGGAAGGCTGTAGTGTTGTCTTAGGTAGTTTGGGACAATTCTGGGTAATAATTTGAGGCTTTGTCCTACAAAATATTTTAAGGGGAATGCCCATGTGGCTTTGCATATTCTAATTCTAAAAATTTGTAATTCCACATTTGTGGAAAAAATACGAAGCCCATTTGTTGTTCTTGCAAATTGTTGTTGTTTCTCTATTTTTGTTATGTGTTTGTGGTATTAAGGGGAGCACCCTTCATCATACCCTCCTCTATCTCTAGACATGTTTCCTCTCTCTACCCATCCATATTTCTCCCTCCCTTTGTCTTTTACCTCTTCCTACACCTCTCTCTCTCTCTCTCTCTCTCTCTCTCTCTCTCTCTCTCACACACACACACACACACACACACACACACATTAAATGAGTGTTTTGGTAAGAGGTTTTTCTTTAGTTATATTGTGATCAATGCAAGTGGCTACATAGTTGATTTGATATTACCACTTCTTTATTGGGACTTCTTTTTTCATAAATATCATTACTTCCTCAATGACCTACTAGTTCACCTCATGTAGTGCACAAATTTATGAAAAAGAAAGATAAATTTTCCTCTAATTAACATTTAACACCTCTTTGGCGTACCCATTTCACACTAAGGTGTGACTTCTAGTTAAGAATATATTAATGGGAGTGATTTTTTTTTTAAAGTCAGCCAAGGAACAATCTTGTAAAACTAGAAATATAGTGAAACAACATTCAAAATTTTCATTGACTCTTTAACTCTTGAAAATATGTTGAAGATGATCTAGTTGGGCACCTCATCTTTCAAAGACCCATTGTGACTCAATTATTCATCACACAAAATCTTTAGGAACATCTTATTAAAATTTTATATTTGGTACAAATATATCCATGTCTCAATAAGAGCCACCCTTGGACATTACTCTAATCACAAGGCCAGACATATCAATTTAATATTCTTATTCATATTGTTTGAATTTCTCATCTATCATCAAAATAACTTTATTGTGATGAAGAAACAATAGAGAGTCATAGGAAAAAGCATGAAATCACATGACATTTTTAATATTCATTAGTCATTGGGAAACAATTGTAGTAATTGAATGTAGAAATAGTGATAATTGAAGTTAAAATTTAATTAAAATTAAAAATTAAAAAAATAGAAATAAAAGTCACAAGAAATAGACAAAGAATGAGAAAATGAAAATAATAAAGAAATTAAGAAAATAAAAGAGAGACAAGAACTTTAAGAAATTATTAAAAGAATAATAAAAATATAATAAAGGTTAATAATAATAAACTTATCATAGAATAAGAAACTGTAAAAAGAATTAGGAAATAAGTAGAAAACATTCATTTAAGGAAAGTTAGAGCAAAAAAGAGAATTGAGATAAAACACGAAGACAAAATATAGTAAAAATAATTTTACAAAAAAAACCACCCAAATACAACTATAAGAGCTAACAAATTAAAATTAAAATCAAAATTAATTACAATAGTGAGAATATAAGATATTAGAACAAAAGGAAAATAAGAGGAAGAGAAAATACAAATATAAAAGAGAAATGCAGATGGAAAGAGAGGAGATATAAAATAACAAAATCACTAGCAAGAAACTAAATTACCTTAGAAAGATCAATCTACAAAAATGTAAAGACAATCTAAACACTCGACAAAAAAGACGAACAATTGCAACTATAAGATCTAGTTAATAAAAAATACAATAAATTTAAACACAAAGAGAATTAAAAAAATTAGGTGAAAAATAAAATCATAAGAAAAGAGAAAATAAAATACAATAGGAAAATGACGACGACGATGACAGTGATGGCGAGGATGATGGCGACAATGATGGTGACGACGACGACGATGGTGACGACAACGACAATGACAATGGTGATGGCGATGATGATGACCATGACAATGAGGATGAGGATGAAGGTGATGATGATAGTGACGGTGATGAAGATGATGACAGTGATGGCGATGACGACGATGATGGTGATGGTGACGAGGATAGTGATGACATTGACAATGACAACAACAACAAAAGGTTTAGAATCTTACAAAATGAAAGTTGTCCACTAAAAATGTTGAGGAATAATCTAAAAAAGAAATTTGTTAAGAATGAAACAAAGCACTGAATGTTGAGGTTAAGTTAATAAAAACACTAAACAATACAAACTTAAAAATAAAACCAAAATGAGAAGAGGCTTTACAATAAAATTAGAGAAAAGATGGGAAATAGAAAACAAAACAAGGTTAATTAGAAAATGAAGGACATTACTAGAAAAAAAACATATTTATAAAGATAATAATTAAAATGGGTTATATATTTACACATGCTTATCATTATATATAATTATATTATTATTGTTGATTATTAAAGAGAGAGAGATATATATCATCATATTTAGGTTAGAAAGTTCAAGAAGATTGTGTTAAGATAGGATTTTCATGATGTCCTAATGTACCACCCTTTGTCCTGATTGAGATCAAGGTAGAATATTTTTTTTATGATAATTAGGTCTTTGAGTTAATTTTTGAGGAATCTCTCTTCCTTGTAAAAACATGTGTGCTCTCAAGGAAAAAGTGTTGTCCGATATGGAACAAAATTGTCATCAAATGTCAAAATTAGGATCAAATTTGACATTAAAAACCTTTAAAATTGCACCCCTCTTTTGCCTAGGTGATTTTTGGAGGACTAGGGTTCTTCCCTACTTATTCTTATTAAGATCTCCCAAAATTATCTTGGATTGCAAGCTTTAGCCATTAAATTTTTTGAAATATGGTATTTATCTTTGCACTTGACCATTTTGTGATGTTCTATACTTGAAATAACCTTGTGATTTTTATGTAAATAATGTCTTTTATCATTCATAAAGTTAGATTAATAAATCTACATTCTAAACTATCAAGTAAGCAACCTGATGAGGAAATAATAGATAACAAGCATTCTAATTTAAAATACAGACCTTTTTTCTTACTTATAATTATTATTTTATTATATTATCATTGGTAGGACTTCTCTACTAATCATTACATCACCTTATTTATGTGAAAATTCATGAGACGGGTTAATGCCTAAGGTAATCTTGTCATTTAAGAATTTTCTCTATTTTCTTGTTAATGTTGCCCCTAGGAGATGCATTATTTACTATCATCATATCTCTCATGGAGATAGGAGCACCAAGTGGGGTAATATTATGAACTGATTTGGCCTATTCATTGTAGTTTATGATGATTTTAGTTTCATATTGAGGGAAAGATCATGTAATTTCTAGATATGTTCCTTAAACTAGTGCCACCTATTCCTACACACAAAAAAGATACAAATTGTTTGGTAGAGAGGGTTTTTCATTATTCAAAACCTACCTAAGGAATCAACCTTGAAATTGAAATTAAACACTCATAAATAGAATGTATCGTAATATAAAGTAGAGGCTAGATCTGAAATGGAATGCTTATACCTTCACAATTAGAATTGGAGTCATAATGTCTGCAAAGATGCTTGACGTATTATTGAATGTTATTTTGATGTCTTCAATTATTGAGAAGAATCAAGGATTCCTTTTAAAAATACATAGATTCACAAATACTCCTCAAATATCTACTATTGTTATGATTGATGTCACTTGCCTTAAAAAGGGATTAATTTACATTGATATTTGCATGCTTAAAAGAAGGATCTTCATGATTGTGGTATCATATTCTTGGCCTCGATGAGGGAGATACGATTTTTATAATGGATAGTATCTCCTTTGAAAATACATTGGATACTTGAAATCTACTTGAGAATAAATGAGATAAGAGAGATTCTCAACTTGCACTAGGTTGCTTATATACCCCTCACAAATATTTCGGATCTCAAAAATTGAAGAAAATTATTGGGAGTTTTAATTTCTTACTTAACCAATAAGAACATCACATAGTTCAAATTGCTAATGAAATATCAAGGAATTGAAAGAATGGGTTGGCCTATTGCCTCCACAAAACATCAAAATTTAGACCATGGGTCCTAATTGTAAAATGGATGCTAGAATAGAGAGTATATTCAAGGTTGGATGAAGCATAAAAAATGTGAAGGGTGAAGGAAAATAAAATAGGACCTAACTAAGCATCTAATTGTAAGTCAGTAAAATTTAGGATGGTACTTTTAGCCCCTAATTTAGAGGGAGTATAAGATTACTCATGCTCATACTAAATTAAATTAAATCATTAGAAATAATTTATCAAGGTGAAGTAGACAAGGAGAATATGAATGCCCAACTGACTTAGGTACTCATCAAATCTAAAATAAGAAGAAACTATCAAAAAAAAGAAGGTGGATGTGACCATGCTATCCTAGTAAGGTTTGACTTACTATGGGTCATGTAAAGAGAGATAGAGGTGTC
The DNA here is from genome assembly GCA_027943335.1 of Chamaecyparis obtusa. Classification (NCBI taxonomy): domain Eukaryota; kingdom Viridiplantae; phylum Streptophyta; class Pinopsida; order Cupressales; family Cupressaceae; genus Chamaecyparis; species Chamaecyparis obtusa. The sequence goes on along the minus strand of BSBK01002465.1, from coordinate 73,953 downwards.
AAAAAGGATGATTAGGAATAAGGAAAGTACTGTCTCCAAATGAATTCACTTAATAATGCATATAGGCATAATATAATGTGATGCACTAGAGCATAAAAAATTGTAAGGAATCCATTGCTAAGTAATCTAAGAAAATTTTGATTGCAAATCTAGTTTCATAGTGTACTGAAAATATGTAACACTACAGAAAGTGTATCCCACCATGTTAAAAAGACTATAAATTAATTAATGGGAGCAATGGATCGAATGGATGATAAAAGAATTTGAAAGATGTTCCTGTTACAAGTAGTGGTTGTTGTTGCACCAAAAGATCAACCTATTAATACCCGATACAACCACTAGACTTATAGAAGACACAAGAGGTGGTTAAGCCATGTAACGAATCCTGAGGGGAGCTCTGACCATTTTTCCAACAATCTCCTCCTCATTTTTATCCAAGGGTATTTGAACCTTTGACCAAGCTTTGATACCACTTGTTATAAGTAGTGGTTGTTGTTGCATCAAAAGATCAACTTATTAATGCTCGATACAACCACTAGACTTATAGAAGACACATGAGGCAGTTAATCCATGTCATGAATCCCAAGGGGAGTGATGACTATTTTTCCAATAGTTCCATAGTGATATGTCATCAAGAGACTAAAAGCCATGGGAAATAAAGAACATAAAAAGAAGAGAGCACAAAGGGATCTATTAACACTATGGTCAGCATGATCATATGTTAACTCATGTATATAAAGAATTATTTGATATGAGTTGACATCATTCTGTAAAGGTAGTAAAACTAAAAGCACAATGGAAGAATAAGATATATGATACAAAAACAAATAGTTTTTTGGGGTCAACATTATGGAGATGAAAAAAGAATACATGGTTGTGACCACTTTATATCATGTAATGCCTCTCTAACCCTACCATAGTCTAGTATGTATTATGGTCCTAAATTTATACTTTGATTCTATTTGGTTGAGTTTCTTGGATGATGTAAGATTCTTTCTACATTTTCTTGGCTCCTTATATGATTATTATAATTGCACTGAGTGTTTCAATGGAGGTAGTTGTAATACCCCAAAAATGGGCTATAGGTTCATTAACCTCCTACATCATCAAATCGAACGAAATCGACATCAAAGTCCTAACTTAAGGCACATCTTCACATCAACTTATCAAAACCCTAATTGATTATCTTAATTCTACATCGGAGAATATTCCTTGAATATTCCTAATTATCCTAATTATATTTGATTGAATATTATTTGGTGATAAATGTCATTATTTATCCTAAAGTTGATTAATTGAATATGTTAAATATTTAATTAATTTATTTAATTTTGCCACTTAAGTATTTAATTAGATTTAATTATATTTATTCCTAATTTATATTATTTAATTTTGACAATAAATCAAAAATCCTAAGAATAATTGATTAAATTCTTATTTAATTAATTAAATCCACTTGTCAATATTTAATGATATAGTTTTTGAATAAAAGTTTGATTTAATAATTGATTAACCCATAAATTAATTATTTTAATTCAAAATCAGTTAAGTTGAGAATAAATTACTTTACTTTTAAATTAATTCATATTAAATCATGCACAATCAGAAAACCAGTCAACTGTAAATCAATTATCAATTTTAATTTGTTAACTTTCTAAAATCAACATCTAATGATGAGTTGAAAAAGAGAACTAAACTCTATTTTGAGATAAAAAGTGCTTTTGCATGATTTTATGAGTTGATCTATTCCTAATTTCTTGTTAACTAAAAAATCAGCCTAAGATTATCAAGAGTGATTTATGGCTTTTCTCAATGCATCCTCAAGCCTTGGATTTCTATAAAATCAAGGCTCAGGTCCTCACAAAAGGATCCCCTCAAATTTGCATCCTTACTCTGGCAAATTTGCATTTGAAGAATCAAGCTTTTGGGAACAAGGTGATTGTGAGATTTTTGTTATTGTTTTTGAGGGTTCATAGCATTCATTCATAGTATAGCATTGTTAGATTAATTTGCACATCATTCCAATTCATTCTAGATCAGTTTCATATCAATTTTTTCATCTTATTGCATACAATTTTTTTTTTTTTAAAGATTAATTTGCATTCATATTTCATTTTTATCTTTTAAATCCTTTGTTTAGGTGTTGCATTGTCACTGATCTCGGTCTAAATCTGAGAATACCATACTCACACCTACTAGAAGGCAGTAAATCACTTGGTTAGCTATATTGTTCTTATTTGTAGATTTCTTGATTTTCTAACCTCTAATGTTTTACTAAAGTGTTGTGTCTCCAGCTAGGTATGAAATTCACACACACATGTTTGGTGCCAACCCTGGGGCCCTAAAATGGGTTTCCATTCTTTTCTAATCAATTTTCTATCATTTTCTATCAAAACTATGATTTTTACTTTTTGTCCATACATTTTTCGTAGGAGTTTTGTCAAAGTGTCATGCCAGGACCCCTTGAGTGGCATATGACAGTTGGTGTTTTCAAGAATTGTGCCTGTTGTCATACATTGTGATTTCAAGACTACTTTGTCATGTGTACATAGACCCACTGTCATATCATGCATGGATTGTTGTGCGGGAGGTAACCCACTGTCATATGAGTTTTGGTACCAGAGATTCAATTGTTGTATTATATTTCCAATTTGTCTTCCAGATTTTGATTTCAAATTTGGACTGACAACTAACCCTAACAATTGATATCTGTTGTTTTTTATTGATACTTGCTATTTTTTCTCATAGGGAAGCACAACAAAGTTGAAAATTGGGTAAAATCTACTAAGCATGTTGCATGGGAACTTAGGTATTTTGCTACGATATGATAAAAAATTTATTTGGGACATAAAACAAACCTCTCATGTGTCTAGCTTGAGTGTCTTCCCTGGTTTCATAAATCACACTTCAGTTTTGGGCTCTAAAAAGAATATAGATTTACTTTTTTGCATATCTATTACACATAGTAATTAGGCCCTATGAAAACTATTTACGAAGTTCTTGAGAGAGTGGGTTTCATTCACTTTTTTTGCATGTGAAGTTCTTCTCGAAGATAGATCTCCTTGTAGGTAGGGAGGATACTATTATTATCTCACATTCTACTTGGTTTGGTCCTCAAATTTGATCAGTATGTTCTCTCTTGGTCCCACTTAGAGAGCTTGATAGACATTGTTGTTGACATCACAAATCTTAGTGAGGTGGTTTCAGTCTTAGCGTGTCAAATAATTTTCCTACTGTGTTTGGGTAAAAGTTAAAAGGCTAGAGGATTATACTCTACTCCCTTTTTGGGTAGTATCAGAAACTCAGATCCTTGAATCTAGACCAAGTCCCCATGTGGTCTATTTTGTGAGTCACCTTTAGAGAGGATTAATCATAGTGGACATTCCCTTTATTGGGTCAACCATGTGGATGGAACCTCCAACAATAATAGCCTTTTTCGCCATGGTAGAAATAGCCACTATATAAATATCTTTGTGGAAGAAATCTCCATAGGTGTAGTCTCTTGTTGGGCTGTCAGATCTCCCTAGCAGCTCTTGATTGATTAAATTCTTGGATTGTGTCAAAACCCTGGTGTGCCTAGATTAAATTTTGCCCTCTTGAGATTACAAAAGTTGTAGAGTCAGACCATTACTAAAAACCCTAATGAGGCCAAATTTTTCATTTTCTAGGACTATGTGCACAATTGCAAAACTTTTTGAAAACATACACAAATAGCACTCTTAGGGATTAGAACAATAACTCACTATTTTTGTTCATGTGTAAGGTTACTTTGTCCCTTGCTCATTATCTGAAGATGATTGCTTGTTCCCTTGCTTGTTGTTCTACGTGCTTGATATTCACTTGGTTACTTACAACAAATGAACCCGAGATGAACTATTACATAGATATTCAAACTTGGACATAAAATTTTGCAAAAAATCTAATACTAAAAAACTAGAAAATTACAAATATGAAGAAAAAATTCCTTTCTGGAGTCCAAAGTCATCCCACAATCTCAGAAACTCATACAAGTTTTGACCGAGTGTCATACCAGAACTAATAGATTGTCATACAGGAGACTGTATACTATCATGTGAGTATTGTTAAGAAAAGTTAAGCAAAATCAATCCCTAGGGTCAAATTTCATACGAGTGTTGCAACTATCATACAAGTGTTGTCAACTGTCATGCTAGAGCTAACCCAGACTCGTACGAGCCTGGAGAAACTCGTATCAAAATTTTGCAAAGTTGTCAGAAATCTTCCAAATTTGTTAGAAATCTAGTTTTTGTAGCCTACTTCTAGATTATGTTAGAAAATTCACCGTGTTAGGAACAGAGCATAGAATCAAAAAAATCCAATCTATTTACCCAACATGGTTTCTTGAGTTTGATCCAGCCTTCTGATCTATTGATTTGAATCCCATTTGATCTTGTGTCAATCTTGTCAAAATCATCTTCAATTGAGTCTTCAACAAAATGGCTAATTGTTGTGAGCTCATCTTCACCATCTTTTGGGCATCTACCCATATATCTAGGGCACAGTATCCTTCATTTACATCCAAATCAATCTTCAACCAATCTAATCTTGACAAGGTTGCCTCATTCGATCTTCTTGAATCAAGTAATTCTTCAGCTATTTTAATCTTTCTCTTTCACTTCACCCAAGGTTAATGGTGGAAACTAGAGCTCCCTCACAAAGAAAACAAGGAGAACAACCCAAATTATCTTTAGCAACATCTTCTATGATTTCTCAGACATTTCATTAACCTTACGACACAACTAAATTTGTAGAAGATGCTCTTGGCAATCTTTACTTGAAAGGTGGTTGCATTACCCCTCATGTATCTATTCATAGAGGTTCTCAACAAACTCCACATCAATCTATCCCTAGTAGTCCTCATAACAATACCATGTCTCAAGGAAGGGAAAACCAAGGCTCCCAAGGACAACAATCCCAACATGGTGTGGATCAAGAACCCATACCTTCTGAAATTTCCCAATATGAGAATGATGATAACTTCAAAAGAATGATGAGACACTTCTTGAGGGAAGAGAAAGAGGCATATTTCCTAGATCTACCTCGACAAGGAGCCAAACTTCCTCCAAACATTAATGTTGAAGATATTGTCACTCAAAATGAAGAAACTTCCATCACAGCCATGATGAAATAGATGCATGCTATGCAAGTCAACTTAAACAAGATGGAAAAAGAGAAAGAACCTAAAGAATTTTCTATGGAGGCTCTATGCCCCTTTCCATTTGATAAAAACTTGTATATGCCACCATTCCCAAAAAGAGTGGAGATACTGAAATATGATAAGTATGATGGAAAATTTGATCTGCAAGATCATGTCAAAGAATTCTGTACTCAATCTATGGAGTTCATTCATGAACCAACCTCCCTAATGCATCTTTTCCCTCGATCTCTGGGAGGGTCATCTATTCATTGGTTCTCTAAAATGCCTCCAATAATCAAAACCTTTGAGGAGTTGATCAAATTGTTTTATCAACAATACTCCTACAACATTCAACATCTGATCACCCTAATCAATATCTGCAATCTAAATAAAAACTCAGGAGAACCCTTCCCGACTTTCCTCAAATGATGGAGGAAGAAATTTTCATATTATGCTCGACCTATTCTGAAAACTGAAAAACTTGAAATCTTCATCAATAATTTGGTTCCAAAACTCAATTATCCCTTACAAATGCAAAATCATACATCCTTTGATAAAATGGTAGAGAATTCCATCAAGATTGAGAATGTGCTTGTTAAAAAAGGGGACATATCACCTCATAAGGAAAACAAGTGCGAATCTAGTTCTAGTTCCAACAACAAATACAAGGGTAAATTCTGGAACAAGAACAAGAATGTTGTAATAGATGGCATTGTTGATCACATCAGTGTCCCATCAAAGGCACTATAGACACGTAAAATTGGACAAAGTGCTTTTAAATGGAAAAAATCAATAAAATGACTCAAAATCATCAAAATGGATTAATTCAATAAAAGAAGGGATCAAATTAATTGAAAGGGACATAATTAAATAAAGTTGGACAAAATCAATTAAAGCAAAGGAAAGATCAAATAATGAGGTTAAATAATTAAATCAAAGCTTTAACGGGTGAAAAACACTACATAATTTATTTTAATCAATTAATTGTATAGTTGTTTAAATCAAAAATCAAAATGAACCTATTATCCTTACATGGATAAATTTAATTAATTAATTGAATTTAATAATTCCTAATTTCCTTCAACAAAGTTGAGCAACCAATAAGAATTAAGGACAAAAAGACATAAATCACTCAAAAAGGATGAATCTCAATCACTCATTTGAAAGTTTCAATCTCATCCACTCAATCTTGTCCTTTTGTCTAAAGCTTTGAGACAAACCTTTAAATTATCCCCCCATTTATGAGCAAAGCAAAGTATTTGACTCAACCTAAGGTAAATCATGATTACTTCACTCCACCCCCTACCCTTGGGAATTTACTATAAATATGAAGCATTTTGAGAGGAATTGATATCTTAGAAATTCATTTGCAAAGCATTGTTACTATATGCATTTGAACAGCATTCTAAGAGCAATTAAGAGGCATTTAGACTAATTTGCATTATAATCTTGTCAATTTGAGCTAGAATCATCATCATAGAAGCATTGTAGAAGCATAGCAGCATACATTCTCATTTTAGAAGTTTCACTAGTGGAGATTTGAGCTGAGAGCTTCAATTACCACCTCTTTCTAGAGAGCCATGAGATGTTATAGATCTTAGTTTCAATTTTAATTAGATTTTCATTGTATTTACTTTTAATTATTGCTATTAGGTCTTAATTTCATGAAGGTGATAATCATCATCACACAAATGGTGCCCACCGTGGGGCCCTAGGCCTCATTTTATCATTTTCATCATAATTTGCATGCTTGTATTTTCTATTTTCCATGATTATTTTGTAGGAAATAGGTGAAGTCATGCTTACGAGAGATTTGTTCATGCCTATAGTCATTTGACTGCTGCCTACAATCTCTTTACTAATGCCTATTATCTGAAGATTCATGCCTGGCACGCAAATTCTATGCAATTTTGAGAACTCTATAGTCACATACAAATCATTAAATGATGCTTGTGAGATAAATGCATTCAGCCTTTGGTGCTTAAAGTCATGCCTGTGACTTAGGAAGTATTGCTTTGCCACAATCTATTATTGCCTATCTTTACACTTTGCTTTGCCATTTTAAATAACAGTCACACTTATAATCTTTCAATTCATGCTTACTGTTATTAAACTATCACTTAGCATAAATCATTTTCTACAAATTTGAGTTCTGTTCACGCTTTGTGATAGATTGTTCATGCTTGTGTAACTTTCGGTATCGCCTATGTGACTAGAAAGAGTCGCTGGCTATCAGTAAAGTTATGCCTGCTAACAATTTGTTCATGCCTATTAGTTGGACAATGTCACCTACTACCTGTTGTTTGTATTCACTATTAAACTAATTAAATCATTTGTCTAACTCCCTATTTATATGATTTAATAGTAAATGAGAAATCATAGGAAAATACAGAAGTTGGAAAGTAGATTTAATCAAGAAGGAAAGGCTTTAGCAAAGAAGATTAAGAAGGAGAACTTTGAGCACATTAAGGTTTTTGTTGAGACTACACAAGAAGAGGACAATCAGGTATTTCAGAATTACCTTGCAATTGTTCAAGCATATAAAATGAAATTTGTCTCTTTAAATTGGATTTTTAGTCCTTAAATCAAGTTTTCCTTTGAAAGTTTGCAAATAAGCTCTCTAAAGATTCATACATAATGGTTTCTTCATTAGTTTTCGATTTTGGTTTCCCCTCATTTTGAATGGTTGTGTTGGACTAAGTTGTTGGAGGAGGGAGCGGGAATGATCACCACTAGGTAAGTAAAAGCAAGAAAAAAAAAGGCAAAAACCATAAAAAGGCACCTAGCCATTGCTAGCTACAAAGGAAAAAGTATTCATCGAATCAAGCTTGCACTTGCTTAAATTGTGGCATTCATTGGAATCTAGCTTAATTAAAATAAGGAATTTGAGCAAACACCTCCAATTCTAAGAATCTCTTTGTTACGAGATTGAAAAAGAACTTTATTTCTTGAGTGTTTGAGGAACTAAAGGGAAAGTTAGGGATATGCTCTTCACCTTTTAGGTGAACCAAATTCCCAAAAACTAAACCTTAATTCCATTTTCCTTGCTTTATATGAACATGTTAGTTAAAATGGAGATTTAGTGGGCTCACCTCCTGAGTTGTGCCTTAGCGAGGCTAGTGAGAGGGACAGCCCAAAGTGGGATACGCTTGCTTTTACTGTGAGAATCCAACCCACTATAAAACAAAAGTCATACATCCTTAATGGGGTGTGTGACAAACGGATCTTAAATTTTTCAAATTTCCTCTAGTAGTCTTCATGCATTGCGCAAAATCATACCTTGGTGCATGTGAGAAACCCCTTAACATACTTGGGGGATGAAAATTTAAGATCTATTTGAATGGAATCCATAATAAATCTTGGATAAAGTAGCAAGCCTAACTTTTAGAGCCATGTTAAGAGCCAAATTTGACTTTAGGTAAGCTGCTTGGAATTCTTTCTTGTGTTATAATTGGGGAAATGATTGAGAATATACAAATTAGATTGTTTTAGGGACATTTATGTGTGTGTTGAGATTATTTTTTATTTTCAAACAAGAAAATTTCAAAGGACCTGATCTTAAAAGTTTAAAAAAATTCAAAATCTTACAACCTGGTTAAAGAAGTGCTGCCTATGCACAAAATAATCTCACCTATCAAAGGTTTAGTTATGCCTATGACTTTTATGAAAATGTGTATCAACAGGAAAGTCACGCCTAGAATATATTGAAGCATGCCTGCTAAAACTAGAAAATCACCTATCAATAGGAAAGTGTTGCTTACATCCCTGTAATGTGCCACCTAACAATATACCAGTGCACACATATGCAAAATTTAGTCACACCTACACTCACTTCAGTGACGCCCATAAATGTAAAAGGGAAAACAAAGAGTATTTGCAGGGGGGGTCATAAAATTTTGAGCATATATTTGAGTACCCTTTTTCGTGTTCTTACTGTTCCAACTTTCAGTCCAATCAAAAATCCTGTTCTACACCATTTTTGCAAATTTTACAAAGGATTTGACCACGGGTAATATTGACTCTTATTCTCCAAGGTTCATGCTCACTTTTACTAGATCCTGCTACATCAAGAAAACCTTACAAGCAAAGGGGACTTATTTGATTCAAGAACTCCCTTACCCAGGAGACAATTCTACCACTCCAAGAATACCCCAAAAATCACCTGAACAAGAAGGGGAGGACAACATGATGTACTATGGTAGTTTGGGTAACAAAAGAAATAGTGGCATCGACCCCAATAACCAAGGTGATGCCAATAATGGGGGCATTGACATAAATAACCAAGGCAATACCAATAGTTGGGGGGTGGATCAAAATACTCAAGGAATTGATACCACTCACCAAAGAACTAATACTGAACCAACCACTAAGGATGCCACTGATGAAAAGGTTGATGAAGCCATTCAATGCCCCTATTTCTTAAGACTCATGGAAAAAGCAATGGCAAAAGATAAAGCAAAGTATTTCATGGACCTAGCCTAAATGGGTCTTACACTTCCATGAGATTATGATGTGAAGCAACTTAGACCACTCGAAGTTGAAGAAAGTGCCATTGACATCATGAACAAATAGTTCAAAATATTTCAAATGCAATTGGATACAATCAATAAAAGTAGGGGTCCTAATCCCTTTTCTATTGAAGCATTGTGTCCCTTCTCATTTGATAAGAGTATAGTAATGGCACCATTCCTGATCAATGTAGTGTTTCCCAAATATGACAAGTATGAAGGAACGTCGGATCCACAAGATCACTTACATGAGTTTTGTACATTGAGCTTAGAGTTCATGCATGATACTACCTATTTAATGAGACTATTCCCAAGAATCTTAGGAGGCATGGCTATGGGGTGGTCTTCTAAGTTACCCTTTGGCATAAAAAACTTCAAAGAATTAGCTTCAAAATTTGTTCCCATTACTCATATAACATCAAGCATGAGGTCATGATGATAACATTATGCAACACTAAACAAAAATATGGAGAGGAATTCCTCACTTTCTTACAAAGGTGGATGATAGTATTCACGAGGTATCCTAGGAGTGTGTCCGAGAAGGAAAAAATGGATATATTCATTAATAGTTTGAGCACTGAGATGAACTACTGATTGAGAATGCAATGTCCCAAGACATTCCAAGACCTCATAGAAAATGGAGTAACAAAAGAAGAAGTGTTGGTTAAGAGTGGAGAACTAAAATTGTATAAAGATAACAAGAACAACTCTAACAACATTAACTCCAACAATGACACCAATCAAAATAAGAATTGGTTCAATAGAAATAGTTGGTATAAAAACAACAATAAGGGAATAGTCAATGATGGGGTTGTTGACTCTAGCAACTTGAAGACAACTCCCTTTTCTCTTACAAGGACACCTAATTAGGTGAATAATGCCAACTAGACCTCCGATACACCTTCCAACAACAATGCTAATAATGGCAACCAAGGAAATAATCCAAGGAATAATAAGTTTGATAAATATTTGGTGCCAACTCCTCAAAGGAAGTTCACACCCTTGGGTGAACCCCTCAAAAAGGCACTAAAGACCCTCATGGCTAATAATATCATTACTCTACCTAGCATTCAGCCTTATGATCCACATAACAAGCCTAGTTGGTGGAGTGCCAATAGCCATTGTGAGTACCATAGGATTCGAGGGCACACGACAAATGAATGGTTGTAGCTAAAGAATATAGTTCAAGACTTAATCGATAATGGCATGATCACCATTGATGGACCTCAAATAAATGAGGACCATATAGCATTCAAACAACCCTTCTATAAACATGACAAAGGGGATTCATCTAATGGCAAGAAATAAAGCAGCAATAACATTAACTTTGTGCCACCTTATGATAACATTGTGAATGCTATAATAATAAAGGAACAACCCCAAAAAGAGACATCAAATGTTATTACAAGAGGGTAGACTTTAAAAATTACCCTACAAGGTGTTGCTCCCAAATTTATTAGCACTCTGCAGTCCAACATTGTGATCAAGCAATCTTCTATAGCAACAAAACCTTATAGCTTGGTAAATCAGTTGCAAAAAACTCCAACACAAATCTCTATCTTGGAGCTATTGAAGCTATCCCGTAACCATAAGGAAATTTTAGAAAAAGCTCTAGTAGAGATGAATGTTCCTACTAACTTAGAATGTTCCTACTAACACGGTAGGTCATCTCATTGCACCTCATTGCTTATCATTCTCTGACCAAGATGACATGTCTATTACTCATCCTCAAAACCTACCACTGCATATAGAGGTCTTGATTGAACACCATCAAGTCAAAAGAGCTCTCATTGATGGAGGAGCTAGCCTTAACATTTGTATATTAAGTCTTGTTAACACCTTAGGGTTGTCCAAGTCTTGCATTGACCCTACAAAAAAATCACCATAAAGGCTTATGATGAAGCTGAAAGGGCCTCTAAAGGCATGATCATATTTCCCATTCAAGTGGGACCTATCAAGAAGGAAACCAATTGCCAAGTATTGGATATGAAGTTAACTTATAATATTTTGTTGGGGAGACCATGGATCCACAAGATGTAAGCAGTCCCATCCACGTACCACCAATGCATCAAATTTCCATACATGGGTGAAGAAATCATGGTTAGAGGGGACTCAAACCCATTCCAATATTGCAATGCACTAAAATCCCATCATGAGCTATTTATTCCACATAACCGGGAAGGAATCATTCAAAGAGCCACCATTCAAGATACCAAAATGGATGATATTATAATAACATTAAATGCTACTCCAAACCCTCCTTAAGCTAGCTCAATGACATCAACTAAGGGAAAGGAAATGATGAGCTACGAGGGTCCAACTACAAATGAGGGTTCAAATCAAGTGCCTAAATCAGAGATAGTACCCTAAAAACTCACTAGAGAAGAAAAAATAAAGCTAAAATGGAAAACTACAAGAAAATGGATGAGATGATGGATGCATTTGACAAACAATGCAAAATTAATTCAAAAGGAGTAGGGGAATACTCTGTTTCCCTATTTTACATGCCCACATCTCCAAGAACACATGGAAAACCATCAAAAGAATATTTACCTCATAAGTATAACTCTTACTTCATAAGAGAAAGTGACAAAGTAGTATTCGACAAGGAGGAGAAAGAAGTCCTTCAATGGCTTTATCATGATGAAGAGGATACCTCAAATACTCCCATGGAAAGAATCCAACATGTTAATATACAAACTGAGCAATATGGGAAAGGGTTTGAGATAATGCAAAAGATGGGATACAAGGGAAGAGGACCCTTAGGCCAAAGGAATAGAGGTCTACTAGAACCCATTGAACCTACTTGGAGGGAAAAACTAGAAAGGTCCGGAGTAGGCTACCAGTACAAAGGTGAAAGCTCCAACCCAATACAAGATTTCTATCCTCAAGTAAATGCCTTAGAATCTGATGGAGATAGTGATGACTCCCAAGATTATGAGTGGGACACTCTATTTGATGAATCATGTCAAGATAAAGAAGTAGTCACAATACATACATATGCAAAGATCCCAAGGCAAGAAATTCAAGTCAATGAAGAGCCTAATATACAAGGTCTTAACATAGGACAAGAACCTACTAATCCACCATGGATAGATACATTTTGGATGCCTTCAAAGGAGGGAGATTCAAACATTATTTTTAATCTACTTGTGGCTTTTCCCATGCTATTTCTCATAGAAGTTGATGAGGACTCAAGTGAAGGGGATTTCGACCCTTCTTCCATGGACCATCTTGAGGAAGTGCACGTCATAGATCTAAATGATACAATGTACAAACCCTCAAATGAAGTCATGTCCATAAACCAAATTGATGAAAACTTTCCTAATGAAACCTTATCCTTAATAAATCTCCATCTTATTGATTGGGACCAAACCGAGCCAAGTGACTTCCTTTATTTCTTGAATGACCAAGCAACAAACCAATACCTTAATGTGGTTGAGCCCTCTTTCACCAATGAATTCAAACTGAACATGATAGAAGTAGCAGGGGTTCAATCTCTTAGTCAAAAGCAAAAAATGAAAAAAAATAATAAGAAAAAGAAAAGTTTTAGTGCTGAAAACCATTATGTGGCAGTGTTAGAACCCAAAAAAGTAAAGATAAAAGATGTTTCCTTTGGTGAAAACCCAATTGTGGCATCAAAGGAAGAGAGATTGGATACTCTATTGGAGCATGAGGAAGAAAGGTCCCCTATACTCATAGAGCTGACAAAAAAGGTTAACATTGGGATGAAAGTGGATCCAAAATTTATACACTTGGCAACATCTCTTACACCTCTAGAAAGAGAGGACTTCATCAAGTTTTTCCAAGAACAACAAGTAAACTTTGCATGGTCATATGCAGACATGCCTAGATTAGATCTTGACTTTATAATGCATCATCTAAATGTTAGACCAAGGCTTAAGCCCATTAAGCAAAAGTTGAGGAAAATGCACCCACACATAGCTCTTTTAGTCAAGGCAGAATTAGAAAAATTGTTGAAGGTGGGATTCATAAGGGCAATAGCCTATGCTGAATGGATATCTAATATTGTACCGGTCACCAAACATGACAAATCCATTCGAGTATGGATGGATTTTTGAGACCTAAATCTTGCTTGTCCTAAGGATGACTTCCCACTTCTGAGAATTGATGCAATACTTAACTTGACAGCTGGTCATTCCATGTACTCCCTAATGGATGGTTTCAGCGGATATAATAAGATCAAAATTGCACCTGAAGACTAGGAGAAGATTGCCTTTACTTTCCCTTGGGGCACTTTTTGTTGGAATGTCACGCCCTTCGGCCTTAAAAATTTTGGAGCCACATATCAAAGGGCCATGACAACTATCTTCCATGACATGATGCATACATTTTTAGAGGATTATGTGGATGATATATTGGCCAAGACCCACAAAAGAGAAGAACACTTGCAAATTTTGAAAAATATATTCATTCGGTTGGAGCAATTCAAAGTTAGATTAAACCCAAAGAAATGTGCCTTTGGTGTCCAATCTGGCAAGTTATTAGGCTATATAGTTTTCACCAAAGGAATTGAAGTGGACCTAAAGAAAGTACAAGCCATAATGGATATGGAGATACCAAATAACATCAGCCAAATGAGATCCTTACAAGGCAAAATACAATCCATAAGAAGGTTTATTTCCCAATTGGCCGAAAAATGTCATTCCTTCACAAGGTTGCACATAAGGATACTATATTCATGTGGGATGAAGAATGTGATCAAGCATTCACATTATTGAAGACCTATTTAATAAATCCCCCTATTCTCATGCCACCAATCAAGGGAAAAGCATTTCTTCTATACATATCTACTACCAAAAGATCCCTAGGAGTGCTTTTGGTGCAAGAGGATGAATAAGGAAAGGAAAGAGCTATCTACTATTTGAGTAGGACATTGATCAAATATGAAATTAACTACACATTCATGGAAAGGGCTTGCCTAGTGGTTATGTTTACATCTCAAAAATTGAGACATTATATGTTGATGCATAAGGTCAAGCTAATTGCCATAATTGATCCTCTCAAGTATTTGCTAAGTAAAACTGCCTTAACGGGTAGGATAGCCAAGTGGGTTATGATATTGAGTAAATTTGACATTGAGTATGTTGATAGAAAGGCAATAAAAGGGAAAGTGATAGTAGATCACTTAGCTGAAAACCCCATGACCTCTACACAAACTATTCAAGTGGAATTTCCAGATTCCACCATTGTAAACATAGAAGCAAAAATGTGGAAGTTATATTTTGATGGCTCCTATACTCAAGGAGGTTTCAAGGCTGGCATATTATTGGTCACTCCTCAAGGGTACACCATTCCTAAGTCCTACAAACTCTTGTTTCCATGCACAAATAATATAGCGGAATATGAGGCACTAGTCATAGGCATCAAAATGGCCTTAGAATGGAACATCACAGAGCTACAAATATATGGAGATTCTCAACTCATTATCAATCAAGTCAACAATGAATATAACACTAAGGATGAAAATTTGATGCCATATAAGACCATGATTGACGGATGGAAGAAGGACTTTGCCTTGATCACTTTTCAGTAGATTCTGAGAGAGAAAAATATAGTAGCTAACACCATGGCCACCTTGGCTTCCTTTTTACAAAAACTAGATCAAAATGAGAAATACAAGTTCTTGGTGGAAGAGTTGGTGAAACTGGCATTCAACCTTCCTGAAACCCAAATTTTTTCCCTATTAGATGGACATGACTCCCCTTGGTATGGCCCTATATATACATATCTCAAAGACCAAGTGCTACCTTTAGACCAAACCCGAGCTCAAAAATGAAATTTCATATGTCAATTAGCCCATTACATAATCCTCTCAGAAACATTGTATCATAAGGGTCTCAATGGGATGTTACTTAGGTGTCTAGAGGAGAAAGAGTCTAAGTTAGCTTTGCATGAAGTTAATGAAGGCATTTGTGGGTCACACACAAGTGGGTTGAATCTAGCTAAGAAGATCCTTTGCTTAGGGTATTTCTGGAAGACATTAGAAAAAGATGATTGCCACTTTGTGAGGATATACAAAAAATGTCAATATCATGGTGACATGATACATGCACCGGTATAGGAATTACACCCATTTGTTACACCTTGGCCTTTCTATCAATGGGGATTTGATTTAATTGGCATCATATACCCACCTTCTTCAAATGGTCACAAATATATCATAATAGAAACATAGTATTTCACTAAGTGGGTCAAAGCGGTTCCTTTGATCATGGCCATGAGTAAGCAAATTTCCATGTTCATCTTGAACCACATCATTTGCAGATATGGCATTCCTCAGACCATAATAACAGATAATGGAAAATAATTTAAAAACAAGGACATGGATGAACCTTGTGCTACATTTCATATCACTCACTATTCCTCATCTATCTATTACCCTCAAGGAAATGGGCAAGCCAAAGCCAAAAATAAGAATATCTTGAAAATCTTGAAGAGGTCGGTCAATAAATCAGGAAGGGATTGGCATGTGCAAATTAATCTAGCATTCAAACACCTACGGGAGCCATGCCATTTTCATTAGTCTATGGAGCTGAAGTAGCTCTACCATTAGAGGTTGAAATCCTATCTCTACGAGTGTCATTACAAGGATTGATCATAAATGAAGACTATAGAGTCACTAGACTTCAACAATTGGAGTTACTTCAAGAACACCAAACACAATCTTATGAGCACCTGAAAGTGTATCAAAATAGAATCTTGAGGAACTACAATAAACATATCAAATCAAGAGTCTTTCAGGTAGGAGACTTAGTGTTGAGAGAGAACCCAAAGAATCAGGTTGAAAGAGAAAAGAAAGGCAAATGGGAGGCTAATTGGCTTGGCCCATTCATCATAGTGTCTTCATTTGGAATAGGAACCTATAAGTTATCAGATTGTGAAGGAGAGGAACTTTAAGAACCCATGAACAATAGCCATCTCAAAAGGTTCTACACATGAGGGAGATGAAAGAGTATAAAGAGTATCAGATGAGGAGCATCATATTTATTGCACATAGTCAAAGAGATCTTGAAAAATACAAAAAAATTGAAAAAAAGAAAAAAGTGCCTTGGTGAAAACCTAGCAATAGGTGCCTTGGTAGAAAAATAGAACCAGAAGGTGAAAACTTGGTAAACAAGCACCTTTTGTTCCCTTAAGTTTGTCTTTCCTAGTCACATATGTCCATATTGCATTTCCAACATCCCATTTGTACAACTACCATTGCATCTATCATTTGTACAACTACCATTGCATCTATCATTTGTACATAGTCATAATAAAGTCATTTAGTCACATTTTTGCATTGCCTATCAGCCCTAAGTTTGTCAAATGATCACATTTATCACTTGGGGGCAAAAGAGGATTGGAAATTTGGTACCAAATGGATTCAATAAGTGCTCCAATTAGTCACGTTAGAGAGAGATTTGTCAGAGTTTCAAAAGAGTGAAAATTTTATTGAACCTTTGATGGATATCATTGTCCAAAGCATAAGTATTTGATCCTACAACATGATCCTTGAGCCTTCATTGACTTTATAATTCAGGATTAAAAATTGACAAAACACCTTAAAGATCAAAATGCTTGGAAATACTTTTTGAAAATTAGGAAACATTGCAAAACACTTGAAACTTTCTTTTGATAATCTTTAGGAAATTGACTTTTTATCACATCTTTTGAGCTAATCAATGATGTTTCGACTAGATTAGCCATGAGAAAGACATGATATTTTATTGCCTTTGAGTGATTGTTATGATGAAGATTCATCAACTTATGAGAGTTTGTCTAATGACATGGTCATCAAAGAACCATCGAGGACTATCTCATAAGATGATGGATAGACCTTTGCTTGTTTATGCAAATAGCTCCCTTGGCTATTTAGATCTTCTATATCTTAATACCAAAAATCCAATTGCAACATTGAATCCATTGACACCGATATTCAAACTCCCATAGTTTGGTCATCCAACTAGTGAGGGTTGTACTTGATTCAAAAAGGAGGTTACCAAAAAGTGATAAAAAGTGGTATTCATATCATCATGATGTGTTCAGTGATGATTGTACTAGCTTTCCAATCCCAAAATGCTCAATGATGAAAATTTATCTCCATGGAATTTCTTTGCTAAAAGCTGGTAACACTTAGGTTGAATTTCATTGCATTATCATGTTAAATTAAGTGCATTGCTTTATCATGTTAGATTAATTGCATTTGTTTGTGGTTAATTTTCCAAGGGCAAAGCAGGTACATCAATAATCTTGGTTAGTCAAAACATTAAAGAAATGAGGGATTCAATCAAACGTCTTAATCTTGATCAATCAAAACAAAGAAAATGAGATTATCTTTTGCATTCATGCATAGCATTAATCATTAATCATTATCCATATACCAGAAAAGGAAAAAATATCAATACATCATTTGCATACAAGATAGCTAAGGATAGAATTGCATTGCATTCATTGGAAACCAAAAAAACATAAGGGACATTTCCATAAAAATTTTTGCATCCATACATTGAGAAATGAGAAAACCATTTCATAAATCCATACATCATTGCATCATTTATCTATATCATACAATAAGATAACTGCATCCATAGCATAAATCAAAGTAAATGCATAACACATCATATAGCTGCATAAAAGATAATCTCATAAACAACTCATCAAGGAGAACCAAGGAGTATATCATCATATATCATCAAAAAAGTGTTCATCAATGATCCATCAACTCAGTATATCAAGATACAATGTCATACAAAGTGGTACATCAAATGGTCTGATCAATCAAAAAAACATGGCATGTGATACAAGTACATCAACCATGAGGGAATCTGTCATCAATAAATCAAGATCCTGTAGCACCAGATCCATCTGGACCTTTATCATCCTGTGGGGGAGGAGCTTGACAAGTACTCGCTTCGCTTTGTCTCTGAACCATAGTAGACATGAACTGCTGCATCAAGGTGAAAACCTAATCTAAACACCCAACAACACTAGACATATCTATCCTCATAGCCTGAACCTCTCAAACTAAAGTACCCATAGTAGGAACATCCTGGGAACCCTGTCCATGCTCCTATGGCTGTTGATCCTATATAGGCACCTGCTGTGTCAAAACCTGATCTTACTATGCTGCACCATCATCCTGTTGAGCCAAGGCTATTCTCTAAAACTAAACCAAAGGATCCAATCCATCAGGAATCTACCTAGTAGCATCAACATGAGCTTGTCTCTCATGTCTCTGATGTCTGTGAGCTCTATGTTGTCTATCTTCTCTAGGCTACCTCTCCAGTGCATGATCATGACCTCTAGCATGATCTCTATCCCTCGCATGACCATCTCTCACCCGTCCTCTACCACCAATAACTAGAGGATCTCTTTGTCCTTGTCATCTCCACCGTCTACCACCACCACCTCCATCACCCCAACCCAGGACAAGATCTGATGGATCAGTGAATTGAGTAAACCTATTATGAGCCCACCAATCAGCAAACTCATGAGACATACCTACATCTACTACACTAGAAAGCATCTCCCACCTGCAATAAGCCATACCAGAAATCTAATCTAAGGAAAACTCATAATCAATGAGAGGACCCCACATAGATCTCTCTACCTATACCCGAGCATATAGTGTTGTACCCTATGGCATATCCTATGTCTGACCGTATCATCTATAAACTCTACCAAAGTAGAAGCACTCAATAGTGTAGTAGTGTGACCAATCATCCAGTGAGGGGCAATCATGTAAGGTAACTCATCATCATCCTCCCTCCAAAGCTTGCAACCCCTATACGGTCTCCATAAAACCTAGTCTAGATCATCTATCTGTCACCGCCATAAATCTAGATGACCCAAATGATGCTACACAACCATCCCAGTGTATAGAAAAGCATATGGAAAACCCCGAGGCTGAACCCTGTTAGAAATGGGCCTAGTGATGGGAAGATGCTCTCATATCCACAACTGAAGAATCACTGCACTAGCTGACAAGGATGCACTCTCTCGATAGACTACCTCATACAAATCATGATATAACTATGCAAGGACGCATGAACCCCAAATGAAGCATTGAGGATGAGCAAGAAAATCCTCCAATATCCTACCCCATCTGACAGAAAAACCATGACCTCATCAGTCAGGAAGAAGAAAACCACCAATTAGTGCACCAAGTAATGCTGGCAAGGTAGGAAAGGAAGCAAACTGAGGCCAGGTGATCATATCACCATCATCAATAGAATTGTCCCCGAACACTCATCAACAAATAGTAGAATCATAGATGGAATCATAATACACTACCTCTCCTCTACATGGGATATGTAGTAATCTATACAAGTCCTTAGGCATGATAGTCATCTCTCTGTAAGGCAAATGAAATGTATTGTGGTCAGAGTGCCATCACTCCACCACTGCAGTCAAAAACCCATTGTTTAGCTGCAACCATGGAAGATCAAGGAGAAATCTCAAACCACACAACTCAATCACATGGAACTCAGCATCTGTAAGTGTCTAGCACAAATCAATGACCCAAGAAGCCACTGTCTGGATGTATAAAGTAGGAAAGTTTTGCTGTTGGCAAAGGAAAGGAATCATATCAGTATACCTTATCAAAGAACTATCTCAAGTCAATCAAGTCTATCAAAAGTATCAAGAAATCACACCAAGTACCATTTGTTCATGTCTCTATGTCCTAAGAACGAAGTAGTAGTATCAAATCATATTGGTTTTCACACTGATTGATTTATCCTATCAATATCCTATCTTAATCAGATTGACACATCACATTTGTTGGTAACACTATCCTGATATCCTAATCCATTTAATTTTTTGAAAGCAACAGACCTAATCTAATCATTTGACTCGAGCATCGAAAGTCATCATATTTTTCATCAGACACAATCAAGTACAAGTGACAAAAAAAAGAGTATAATTTTTTTTTCAAAAGTCTGCAGGTGTGATTCTAATCATCCCAGATGACATTCCTCCTAAGCAATAGTAAAACATGGTGAAGTGACATTATTCAGGTGTTACACGATAGTTCTTATGCTACGCGATAGTAAATCATGCTAGGTGATAGCAAAAGGTGGCCTAAGCGACAACAAAATTGTTAAGGTTTCCTACGCAATAGAATATACAAAAATGGGCATTTTGACCTAGTTGTACGTGTGAGTAACCTATTCCTAGGTGAGGATGAAAGTTTCTTAAGCGACATTACACTACACAGATGCATGAAAGAAAAGCATAGATGTGACAATTAAAGGGTCTAAGTGACAGTGAAATTTTTCAAGGCGTGATTTGGCATATTAAAGGAAACAATGAAATGGGAAATTGCAATAAATGCTAATAAATCTGCAATAAATGAAAATAAGAGGTTCAAAATAACTTACTGGAGGTCCATAGTTAGGTGGCCTTTCATATCTCCAACACCTCTTGAATCGATGCTCTCGAATAGGGACAACCATCTCGAAATTCACCACAGGATTAGAGCAAAATCACCAAAGATAAAAGTAAAAATAAATAGTAAAACAAGGTTTTTCAATATATTTAAGCTATTTTGACCTAATTTTGGAGGTGAAATTTGGCTTAGACCTATATATTGACCTATCAAACTAACTAGGGCATCCTTGAATCATCGCATATCATCAAGATTTTCATAAATGAAAACATATTCAAGGAATCAAACATCATCAAAATTTTCAAATCCAGCAATCAATATGTTTTAATTTCTAAGGGGGCATCAGGGTATCAAATTAAAATTGAAATCAAACATCATTGGAATTAGTGGGGCATCAAAAAATTTTGTATCAGAGGCAATAATCATATCAATATCATATCAAGGGCAACAATCAATCAGTATCAGAGGCATATCAATGAATTAGCAATCAGGACCTAAAAGCAATTAGGACTCAAAAGAATCTTTGAATCAATGTTCTTCACACATCAAATCAAAGAGGGGCATTTGTAGAAACAAAAAATTGGACAAAGTGCTTTTAAATGGAAAAAATCAATAAAATGGCTCAAAATCATCAAAATGCATTAATTTAATAAAAAAAGGGATCAAATCAATTAAAAGGGATATAAAATAAAGTTGGAAAAAATTAATTAAAGCAAAGGAAAAATCAAATAACGAGGTTAAATAATTAAATCAAAGCTTAAAGGGGTAAAAAACTCTACATAATTGATTTTAATCAATTAATTGTATAGTTGTTTAAATCGAAAATCAAAATGAACCTATTACCCTTACATGGCTAAATTTAATTAATTAATTAAATTTAATAATTCCTAATTTCTTTCAATAAAGTTGAGCAACCAATAAGAATTGAGGACAAAAAGACATAAATCACTCAACAAGGTGTTGGCATTAAGCAGGATTACCACTAGTGACAACACTTATTTGCATCCTTAGTGCAAACCGAGCAGAACAGTGCAAACTGAGTAGAATAGTGCAAACCGAGCAGAACAGTGCAAACCGAGCAGAACAGTGTAAACCGAGCAGAACAATGCAAACCGAGTAGGATAGTGTAAACCGAGTGAAATTATGTCTACCGAGTCACAAGTATTTACTGAGTTTGAAACTTACTGAGTGGTTAGTATGAACCGAGCTTTCACTTCTACCGAGTGCATGATGATGCTGAGTAATGTAGTGGACGCCGAGTATCAAAAATTCACCGAGTTAGTTTGTAGGAACCGTGTCACCATACTTGGGCCGACTTAGTAGCACTTATGTTTATTTGTCAAGCTGACTTTGTAATTGTAATTAATTGTTTAGACTTGTATATAAACAATGTTGTACAAATACCAAGATGTATGAATGTGAAAAAAAAAGAAGAGATAAAAGGCAGAAACTAGCGAATTACAAAGGGCTACAACAGTATAAGAAGCAACAAAGACAAATTCATCACAAAAGGTGATCAGTACATCAGCGAATCTCATTCAGCAATCCAGTTACAAAGTAAGAGATCTACTATTTCATCCTAACAAGTGAATCAGCTTGAAATCCTCTAACCAGGTAGACTTAATAGTCTTTGTAAAATCTCTTAACCGAGTGCATACTTCATTGTATGTTTGTAAAACCTCTAACAAGGTGGACCTAGCAGTCCTTATTGCTCCTAGCAGGGCAGATCATCAGAAGTGATTAATGTAAGCCTTAACCAGCCAACTTTGTACTACAGTATTAAAGCTTTGTGGGTTTCATCCCCACCCCAGTTTTACTTTCTTTTAGAAGGTTTCTAGGTAACCAAATCTATGTGTCATTGTTGTGATTGCTTTTATGTTTCATGCTTTCTATATGCAAAAGGATAAAGTGAACTATATGTTAATAAATCTGATATTGAAAGAAAATTTTGAAGTTACTGATTCACCCCTCCCCTCTTAGTAACTTGGTTAACTCTTGAATATTTCCAACAATTGGTATCAGAGTTGTATTGTTTCTCAAGATAAAGCTTAACTAGCTTGAGCAAAGATCCAGGACAATGGAGGTATTTAAATTGAACAAGGTGATTGAAAATGAAAAGCTAGATCTGGAAATGGCCATAGCTAAACTTAAAGAAGCAAAAGGACATCTTGCCCAATCCCTAAGAAGAAGGAAGGAACTTGCAAATTAGATGAATGATCATAATTACATTGAAGAAAAGATTGAAGATCTTTTTCCCTCAGATAGCTCAGATGAAGCAAACAATGCTGTCAAATAACTCCTAGAAAAGAATGGGTCTCTGCAGGAAGAAGTGAGAAAATTAAAAAGAGAACAAGAACTACACTCAACAAGATTTTGTGAGATCTTAGAAAAAAGAAACAAGTTGAAAGATGAATTAGATGGAAGGAACAATGAAGTCCAAAATAAAACCCTTCAGCTAGAAAACCTAATTGATCAGATCTCCCATACAAATGAGGAAATTCTGACTCTAAGATCAGAAATAGAAAGCATAAGAGAAGAACTAAGATCTGAAAAGAAAATCAATCTAAGATTGGTGGATGACCTAAACACTAAAAAAAAAATCAATGAAAGAATGCTGAAGAGCCAAGAAGACTTAAATCAGCTGTATGATCAAAATCTTCATAGGCAAAAAGGAAAAGCAGGACTTGGATACAAAGGAGAAGGTGAATCTTCTAAGAAAGGTACTCAAAGGAATCTGAAACCTACTTGGAATCATTGTGGCAAAATAGGACATACTTCAAATAAATGTTGGAGCAATGAAAAAGCAGAATTCAATGGAAAATGCTACAACTGCAATCAGCATGGTCACAAAATAAATGAATGCAGGGAAAAACCAAGATTCAAAGGTAATTGTCACAAATGCAACAAACAAGGTCACAAGGCATCCGAGTGCAGATCCAAAACATTCAATCTAGCATAACAAATTATGAAAGTAATGTTTGGATGGGATTACAACACTTGGTGCAGATGTCATTACTGCAGAGAATATGGACACATTGGCATGAACTACATAAAACATCATCTAAGGAAAAGAGATACTACCATAAGATGTTTCAAATGCACTAAACTCGGTCATATAGCCAAAAATTGCATGAATGCTAGTGAAGTTATAGATGGAAAGAAGAATGAAGCAACTAAGACCAGGAAACAAATGAGACAATAGTGGATTCCTAAATCTATCGAGAAAACCAGTCCAAGTAATGGAATGGGTGGCTCTACCGACTCAAACTAAATTCCCAAGAAAGCACTGGAACTGTATTCTCATAGACAAATTTCAAGTAGTTCCAGAACTGAATTAAAAGAAAGATCTAAATCGGCATACAAGATGCAATAAGATCACAGGAAGGTCAGTATCAGTTTTCACTGAGCAAGGTTGGGAACTATCTAATATGATTACCGAGTGAGGTCAGAGCAATATGAATTCTCAAGTTCACCGAGTTGTGAAGTCTTTACCGAGAAATTAATTCATAGTGGGTGACAGTCTGTCAGAATTCATACCCTAATTTCTATGAAGCATTAATGACAGAGTTGTAAACAAAAGGCAAGAAATCAAACTCATTCTTCACCGCGAACTTTAGCATTTTGAGAGCAGAAAATTTCCAGAGCAATCCAGTGATTCAAATACTTTTGTGAAAAGAATTCTCTGTGAGCTACCATGGCATCATCCAGTGCTTCAGTGAAGAAAGGATCAGAAATGATAATCCAAGGGGAATGGAGAGCACTAGATTTCAAACTCGTGCCTGCAATTGCAGCAGCCCTAGACCTAAACAGAGCTCAATCTCAGATTCCTCCTAAGGTACTACTTGTTAATGATATTCACAATCATTTCAATTGTGCAATTCAAGAGATGGGAAACCTAGAGCTAGATATTGTGCGTGAGGAACTGTGTACGAATGGTGTTCTAAAACTAGAGCACAAACATCTGGAAGACAAGGGATTAGTTCACATTACACATTTACCTTGAAACTTTCAGGACAAATGGGTTAGATACATTCTTAGTCGTGTACATGAAGGCAAGATTTGGCTTGAGCAACCCATAGAGATCACTAAGAAGATGATTCACCAAATCACCAGTCTTCCCATGTTAAACAAAGTTAAATCTACCAAAACCCTAGGTCGGCCGGAGCTGGAGAAGAAAACCCTAGCCGAGTGGGACGGTAGAGACATGAAAGTAAGCAGCATTACTGATGCTGAACTAAAGTTTGGAACACACATCATTGCTCATAAAATATACAGTTCAAGTTGACAGAATAGTGTTTCCTACGAAGCCATAGACCTAGCATACAAAGTGGTAAAGAATAATTTATCATTTGACCTTGCAGATTTATTGTTAAAATAGTTTAACAAGAACATGGAAAGCATTCAAACTTCCAAAAACAATCCATGTAAGTTTGGATCTCTACTGGTCTGTTTATTTTTCTATGTTCAGAAATTCTTCCCTTCCAAAGGAAAAGTAGTATGGAGAAAAGATGTGCCAATTCTTTATGAGACAAATGAATATATTTCAGAAATGGGTGAAAATTTTGAGAACATCATGGATAGTTATTTTGAGTCTTTCAAGGAGAAAATGAACGATAGATTCTAGATTCCACAGAAGTTGGTGGAGGATTATAAGGATGATATTTGTTTCATGGTGGACTATGACAAAGTATACATTCAAGTAGCTAAACTGAGGATTGTACATGTGAAACCTCTTCCTTATGAGGTAAACATTGATGAAACAAAGAATATCATTGAAGCCCTCCTTAATCAGCCTGTTGATCCCAAAGCTCCATATTTTGGAACATATGAAGAAGCAAAAGTGAGAATTGAATTAAGTATAAAGCTTCCACAGGTAGTAAATAAAGGAAAAAAGAGGATAGCCAAAATGCAAATGCTAACTGAGGTCAGAGGAGAAGACACTGAAGAAGAAGAGAAAAAGGATGAGAAAATAGAGGAACCAGAACCTGCAAAGAAGAAAGGAAAGGTATTCATTACCAAGGTACCTAAGCCTCCCACTACTGTATTTACAAGGAGAAGTGCAAAGGGTAAGGCAGACAAAAAGGACAAAGATATAATATTCAAAAAGCCTCCTCTAACCCTTCAAGAGAAGATCAAACTTTTGAGAGAAGGATCAGGATCTGGAGTAAGTAATATAAAATCTTTAAAATATGAAACAAGATCAGAAACAAAACAAAAGGAGATTGAAGATGCTGTCATTGAAAAGATGGGACAGTGGAAATACTCTCCTGATGAAATAGCCCAACAGATTCCAGGAGCTTTATTAGATCAAATAAAAATGAGATGGGCTAATGCAAGGCAAACTGTAAAAGACATATTTGATCAAACCCTAAAATAGTTAATGCCGAGCTTGAAAAATGATGAAATAAAGAAAGCATTAAAGGAGAATGAAAATAAGATGACACTGAAGTTCAATACTTGTTTAATTCTGATTAACAATATTGAATCAATTGTGAAAAGTGCAAATGCCACATGGAAGAACATATACCATCTTCACCAACCGAGTACTGAATCAGTTATAATAAAAGACATTGAAGATGACAGTGATGAATAGGAAGAAGCCACTGAGGTAGATGATACCATGAGGATAGCGGCAGAAGTCATTGCATCACTTCCTACCTCTCTAGCAAAAGTTACTACATCTAGCCTGGAGACATCTTCAAGCATGGTTGTGACAACTTCAACTTTTGTCCAATCACCTATAGAAACAACAGAAGTAACTACCATTTCTTCTACCGAGTTACAGTCTCCTATTTCATCAAGTTTTCCAGTAGTAAGTATTCCAGTTTTTGATTCTACAAGTGTAAATACTTCAAGTTCTCCAGTAGACAGTATACCACTCTTTATAGCCAGTCCTACTATGTCTACTGTCACTACTACTAAGGCATTAAGTATAGATAAACCTAAGACTCAACTGAGTATAAGATTTTTGGGCAAGAATATAGTAGAGGATATAGACCTAGATGAGGAAATAGAGATTCCAACATTGAATTTTGCAAATCTATCAGTGGATCAAATGAAAAATATAGGTGAAATCCTCCAAAGGAAAGCGAAGCAAAAGAAGCTTAAAGAGGAGAGAGACAAGGAATATAAACTCATTAAGGATGCTAAGGACATTTTGTCAGAAGAATTAGGTATTGAAGTAGACTTCTCTCAACATGTTTTGTAACAATTAGCAGAAGCGATAAATAAGTACAATGAGGATTCATATGGGACAGACAAGTTAGTTGAAAAAGTCAAGAAGAAATTCAACAATAAAGTGCTTGAGCACATTGCTCAGCACATAGCTATTAATCAAGTAGAATTATCTTCAGTTTTGACAAACATTGATTCTTCCTATTCGAATGTTACCTCTCTTTTGGCCAAACTATGCAATGTTGCCGAGTTCACCAAGGATGTCAAGGATAAAATGAATAAAATTGATGAGGATTTGAAGATTAGCATACAGAAGCTGCAACTTGAACCAAGTTCAAACTCTGCTCATCACATGAAAATCTCATTCCTATCAAATATGCAGTCAGAACTACTAAAAGAAGACACAAGGATCTAGTCCACACTGCTAGACATTCAGAACATGATCCTTGCCATCATGAATACAATGTACAAGCACATTGAACATTCCAAAACATTAATTCATGACAATCAATTCTCAATAGTAGATCACATGATTGCACTCTCTGCAGAAGTCCAAATTGCAATCCAAACATGCAAGATTCTACAAGAAAATTGGGATAGAACCCTGGCACTGATAATGAAGGTACATTCTATTTTTCTATCAAATTTTGGATTCTCCCTGTAAAACACTTGTATATACACCTTTGGCATTATTGTCAAAAAGGGGGAGATATGTATAGAAGAAAAAGTTAGTGCATTGAAAGGGGGAGATTGCATTGAAAGGGGGAGATAATTTATAAAGCCCTATGACAAAGACAAATTTTGAAAAATCAAAATAAATCTCAGCATGGTTCATGTATATAAGTTTTGGGCAATAAGTGTTTTTGTCACTAATGCCAAAGGGGGAGATTGTTGGCATTAATTAGGATTGCCACTAGTGACAACACTTATTTGCATCCTCAGTGCAAACTGATTAGAATAGTGCAAACCGAGCAGAACAGTGCAAACCGAGCAGAATAGTGCAAACTGAGTAGAACAGTGCAAACCGAGTAGAACAGTGCAAACTGAGAAAAATAGTGCAAACCGAGCAGGACAATGTAAACCAAGTGACATTATGTCTACCGAGTCACAAGTATTTACCGAGTTTGAAACTTACTGAGTGGTTAGTATGAACCGAGCCTTCACTTCTACCAAGGGCATGACAATGCCGAGTAATGCAGTGGACGCCAAGTATTAGAAAGTCACTGAGTTAGTTTGTAGGAACTTTGTAACCATACTTGGGCTGACTTAGTAGCACTTATGTTTATTTGTCAAGCTGACTTTGTAATTGTAATTAATTGTTAAGACTTGTATATAAACAATGTTGTACAAATACCAAGATGTATGAATGTGAAAAAAAAGAAGAGATAAAAGGTAGAAACTAGCGAATTACAAAGGGCTACTGCAGTATAAGAAGCAGAAAAGACAAATTCATCATAGAAGGTGATCAGTACATCAGTGAATCTCATTCAGCAATCCAGTTGCAAAGTAAGAGATCTACTCTTTCATCCTAACAGGTGAATCAGCTTGAAATCCTGTAACTAGGTAGACTTAACAGTCTTTGTAAAATCTCTTAACCGAGTGCATACTTCATTGTATATTTGTAAAACCTCTAACAAGGTGGACCTAGTAGTCCTTATTGCTCCTAGTAGGGCAGATCATTAGAAGTGATCAATGTAAGCCTTAACCAACCAACTTTGTAATGCCGTATTAAAGCTTTGTGGGTTTCATCCCCACCCTAGTTTTACTTTCTTTTGAAATGTTTCTGGGTAACCAAATCTATGTGTCATTGTTGTGAATGCTTTTATGTTTCATTCTTTCTATATGCAAAAGGATAAAGTGAACTATATGTTAATACATCTGATATTGAAAGAAAATTTTGAAGTTACTGATTCACCCCTCCCCTCTCAGTAACTTGGTTAACTCTTGAATATTTCCAACACAAGGATGAATCTCAATCACTCATTTGAAAGTTTCAATCTCATCCACTCAATCTTGTCCTTTTGTCCAAAGCTTTGAGACAAACCTTTAAATTGTCCCCCCATTTATGAACAAAGCAAAGTATTTGACTCAACCTAAGGTAAATCATGATTACTTCACTCCACCCCCTACCCTTGGGAATTTACTAAATATGAAGCATTTTGAGAGAAATTGATATCTTAGAAATTCATTTCCAAAGAATTGTTACTATAGGCATTTGAAGAGCATTCTAAGAGAAGTTAAGAAGCATTTAGAGTAATTTGCATTATAATCTTGTCAATTTGAGCTAGAATAATCATCATAGAAGCATTGTAGAAGCATAGCAGCATACATTCTCATTTTAGAATTTTCAATAGTGGAGATTTGAGCTAAGAGCTTCACGTACCACCTCTTTCTAGAGAGCCATGAGATGTTATAGATCTTAGTTTAAATTTTAATTAGATTTGCATTGTATTTACTTTTAATTGTTGCTATTAGATCTTAATTTCATGAAGGTGATAATCATCATGACACAAGCACCAACATTCAATCTCACCATGGGGACTCAAGCCATGAAAGCTTCTAAACAAAAGGCATCTGAACCATCTCAAAAGTTGAAAGACTATAAACCATGGGTTACAACACTAAAATGTGAGTTCATTCCTTTGGGTGAGTCCTTAGAATTTACTGTGAAAACTCTCTTGGAAAACAAAATCATCACATTTCCTAAGATAAAACCATTTGATCCTGAACCTAAAACAAAATGGTGGAAAGAGACCGATTTATGTGACTTCCATCAAAACAAGAGTCATAAAACCAATAACTACATACGCTTGAAGCATCTCATACAAGAAAAAATTGATAATGGAGAAATTGTAATTGATAGTCACAAAACCAACAATGATCATACTATATTCATAGAACCATTTCTGAAACATGGTCAAGGAGATTCATCTTCTTAGCCTAACATGGGTGCTAAAGTCAACTATGCCTACTTTGGAAACAATGTTGTTATAAATATGGTGGAACCATGCCTATCTAAATGTTGAAATTTCATCACAATTGTAATAAAGGATAGGGATAATCAATCAGAAAATGTAGTAATTCGATCACAAACTCAGGCACATCTACAAGGACAAAACTTGGGTTCATCAAGTGCCCCGAAGGTTCCTTTCAATCTTTCATCTTGTTCCAAACAGAGGGCTTCCTCAAAATCATCGAATCCTAAAGAGACTAGACCTACATCATACAGTATTATCCAACAACTCTAGGACACGAATGCAAAAATATCCATGTTTGAGTTGCTTCAGATATCTCCTGCTCATAGAGCTATTATGGATAAAGCTCTACTTAGTTCCAATGTTCTTGACAGTCTTGATCTAGAGAGATTCCAAACTATGGTTGGTAATCTAATGTCACCCTAGTATATCTCCTTCTTAGAGGAAGATGACAATTCATTGAGTCATCTACATTAGCAGCCCTTGCACATTGAAGTCTTGATCCAAAACTATCATTTCAAATGCATGTTGATAGATGGAGGTGCTAGTCTAAACAACTATTCCTACAAATTGATCACACAACTAGGATTATCAAATGGGCATTTTGACCTAGTTGTATGCGTGAGTATCCTATTCCTAGGCGAGGATGAAAGTTTCTTAGGCGACATTACACTACACGGACACATGAAAGAAAAGCACCAATGTGACAGTTAAAGGGTCTAAGTGACAATGAAATTTTTCAAGGCGTGATTTGGCATATTAAAGGCAACGATGAAATGGGAAATTGCAATAAATGCTAATAAATGTGCAATAAATGAAAATAAGAGGTTCAAAATAACTTACTAGAGGTCCATAGGTAGGTGGCCTCGCATATCTCACACATCTCTTGAATCAATGCTCTCAAATAGGGACAACCATCTTGAAATTCATCGTAGGATCAGAGCAAAATCATTAAAGATAAAGTAAAAATGAATAGTAAAACAAGATTTTTCAACCTATTTAAGCTATTTTGACCTAATTTTGGAGGTGAAATTTGGCTTAGACCTATATATTGACCTATCAAACCAACCAGGGCATCCTTGAATCATCGCATATCATCAAGATTTTCATAAATGAAAACATATTCAAGGAATCAAACATCATCAAAATTTTCAAATCCAGCAATCAATATGTTTTAATTTCTGAGGGGGCATTAGGGTATCAAATTAAAATTGAAATCAAACATCATTGGAATTAGTGGGGCATCAAATTTTTTTTTATCAGAGCCAACAATCATATCAATATCATATCAGGGGCAGCAATCAATCAGTATCAGAGGCATATCAGTGAATTAGCAACCAGGACCTAAAAGTAATCAGGACTCAAGAGAATCTTTGAATCAATGTTCTTCGCACATCAATTCAAAGAGGGGCATTTGTAGACACATAAAATTGGACAAAGTTCTTTTAAATGGCAAAAATCAATAAAATGGCCCAAAATCATCAAAATGCATTAACTCAATAAAAATAGGGATGAAATCAATTAAAAGGGATATAATTAAATAAAGTTGGACAAAAGCAATTAAAGCAAAGGAAAAATCAAATAATGAGGTTAAATAATTAAATCAAAGCTTAAAGGGGTAAAAACCACTACATAATTGATTTTATTCAATTAATTGTATAGTTGTTTAAATCAAAAATTAAAATGAACCTATTACCCTTACATGGCTAAATTTAATTAATTAATTAAATTTAATAATTCCTAATTTCTTTTAACAAATTTGAGCAACCAATAAGAATTGAGGACAAAAAGACATAAATCACTCAAAAAGGATGAATCACAATCACTCATTTGAAAGTTTCAATCTCATCCACTCAATCTTGTACTTTTGTCCAAAGCTTTGAGACAAACCTTTAAATTGTCCCCCCATTTATGAACAAAGCAAAGTATTTGACTCAACCTAAGGTAAATCATGATTACTTCATTCCACCCCCTATCCTTGGGAATTTACTAAATATGAAGCATTTTGAGAGCAATTGATATCTTAGAAATTCATTTGCAAAGCATTGTTACTATAGGAATTTGAAGAGCATTCTAAGAGAAATTAAGAAGCATTTAGAGTAATTTGCATTATAATCTTGTCAATTTGAGCTAGAATCATCATCATAGAAGCATTGTAGAAGCATAGCAACATACATTCTCATTTTAGAAGTTTTCACTAGTGGAGATTTGAGCTAAGAGCTTCACTTACCACCTCTTTCTAGAGAGCCATGAGATGTTATAGATCTTAGTTTAAATTTTAATTAGATTTGCATTGTATTTACTTTTAATTGTTGCTATTAGATCTTAATTTCATGAAGGTGATAATCATCATGACACAGGCACCAACATTCAATCTCACCATGGGTACTCAAGCCATAAAAGCTTCTAAATAAAAGGCATCTGAACCATCTCAAAAGTTGAAAGACTATAAACCATGGGTTACAACGCTAAAATGTGAGTTCACTCCTTTGGGTGAGTCCTTAGAATTTACCATGAAAACTCTCTTGGAAAACAAAATCATCACATTGCTTGAGATAAAACTGTTTGATCCTAAACCTAAACCAAAATGGTGGAAAGAGACTAATTTATGTGACTTCCATCAAAACAAGAGTCATAAAACCAATAACTACATATGCTTGAAGCATCTCATACAAGAAAAAATTGATAATGGAGAAATTGTAATTGATAGTCACAAAACCAACAATGATCATACAATATTCACAGAACCAATTCTGAAACATGGTCAAGGAGATTCATCTTCTCAGCCTAACATGGGTGCTAAAGTCAACTATGCCTACTTTGGAAACAATGCTATTATAAATATGGTCGAACCATGCCTATCTAAATGTTGAAATTTCATCACAATTGTAATAAAGGATAGGGATAATCAATCAGAAAATGTAGTAATTCGATCACAAGCTTAAGCACATCTACAAGGAGAAAAATCAGGTTCATCAAGTGCCCCTAAGGTGCCTTTCAATCTTTCATCTTGTTCCAAACAGAGGGCTGCCTCAAAATCATCGAATCCTAAAGAGACTAGACCTACATCATACAATATTATCCAAAAACTCTAGCACATGAATGCAAAAATATCCATGTTTGAGGTTCTTCAGATATGTCCTACTCATAGAGCTATTATGGATAAAGCTCTGCTCGGTTCCAATGTTCTTGACAATCTTGATCTAGAGAGATTCCAAACTATGGTTGGTAATATGACATCACCCTAGTATATCTCCTTCTCAGAGGAAGATGACAATTCATTGAGTCATCTACATTACCAGCCCTTGCACATTGAAGTCTTGATCCAAAACTATCATTTCAAATTTGTGTTGATAGACGGAGGCGCTGGTCTAAACATCTATTCCTACAGATTGATCAAACAACTGGGATTATTAGAAGATGCTATTGATCCTAAAAAGAAGATAACCATAAAATCATATGATGAGAAAGAAAGATCTTCCAAATGAATAATTATCCTACCTATCAAAATAGGACCTGTTATCAAAGACATCACTTGTCAAGTTCTAGATCTTCCATTTTCTTACAATGTTCTTCTACGAAGGCCTTGGATACATGAAATGCAAGCTATTCCATCTACATACCATCAATATGTGAAGTTTCCTTATGATGGAGTAGAGGTCACAATACCAATTGACATATCCACATCTTGCAATGCCTTGAAAGAAAGTGTTGACAAACTTGTTCCACATAATAGAGAATCTTTCACCAAGAAAATAGACATTGCATCTAGATCCAAGATGGAAGACATTGCCAAAGAAGTCAAAATTAAGGAAACAGGTATGGGAGAATACACAATGGAACTAGTCTTATGTCTCACATCTCTCTCATTGTCCCCAAAATCTTATGGACAACCTTCAAACAAGGTGAAACCTACTGCTAAAGAACCTCAGGTCATATTTAATGGAAGTTTTATCACAAAAAAAGTGTCCAAGAAAGAATCTAATGAGGAAGAAGCTATATTAGCATGGTTATACAAAGATGAGTCTCAATCCTAGACAGTTCAGAAATGTGACTCTAAAACATGCAAAATCCCTGTTAAATCCTATGGACCAGGTCATAAACTCATGTCTAAAATGGGATACACTAGAAAATGACCTCTAGGAATAAGAGGCAAAGGCATTATCAAACTAGTTGAACAATGAGGAAGGATGAATAAAGATACTATGGGTATAGGATATCAGAAGAAGCCTTTTCATCTTAGCAAAAATTCTCCACATGTCTTAGAGAAGATTGAACCATCAATAGAAACTCAGCTAAAGGAAGAAACACTACAATAGTGATGATTCAAATAGCTCCAAACTTATTCCTTATGAACGTTTACCTCAAGAAATACTCAATCTCCTTAAAGATGAAGAAAAACCTAAGGAGAATATCAATGTGGTAGCTATACAAGAACCTACTACTAAACAAGAGGAAGGTAAACCCATCACAATAGCTAAAAATTTGGGATACAATAGTGATTCTAAAATAAACTCCCATGAGTATGAATTAAAATCAAACTCAGAAGGAAATCCTACTTGGGGGATTCATCCTGACTTTACACATGTTCTCAAATTTCCCAGAGGTCTAGATGAAGAATCAGAGGATGAATCAAATGACTATGAATGGGCATTTATTCTAGAAGAAGATGAACTTATCACTGAGAAACACATTGATTTCATTCACCAATATTCACCTAAATCTGATGTAAGTTTGGAGCAAAATGATGAACTTAACAAGTCTGATCCACCTATGGCTAAAGTGGAATCCAATAATGACATTGAGACTATTCACGAATTGAACATTTTGAGGAGTAATGCCACCTTTCAATTTGAGAGTTAGGTTAGGAACAATGATGACAACACCATATGCATGAACACCATTTCCCAATCCTCCCCTACATTGACTATCCAACATCCAAAACTTATTGACCAAACATCTATTGATTTGAGCCAAGATATCTATACCTTTTGAAATGACTGTGCCCTTTCTTGCTACATCAATGAGTGGAACCTATGACAACTTACATCAGTGAACCAAGCATTAGCATGATAGAGTCAGATATCAAATATCTTAGTCAGAAAAATAAAAGAAAAAGAAAAGGAGTTCTGAGGGTGAAAACCACTATGTGGCAGTCTTAGAACCTAAAATAGTAAAAATAAAAGACATATCTAAAGGTGAAAACCTCTTTGAGGCACCTAAGGATGAGATATTTGATGTCCTTCTAAGTCATTTACAAGATATATCTCTAGTATTGATAGAACCAACTCAATCTATCAACTTGGGTACAACAAAGGAACCACAAATGATTCATGTAGCACAATCCCTATCAGAGGAAGAGAAACAAGAATTCACAACTTTCTTAATAGAGAAGAAGATCAACTTTGCATGGAAGTATTCATATATGTCATGGTTAGATCCAAAATTGATAATGCATCATCTTTCTATAGCTCCAGGCATCAAACCTATTAAACAAAAGTTGCCAAAGATGCATCCACATGTTGCACTCTTAGTCAAAGCTGAGATAGAAAAGTTACTAAACACTGGATTTATTCAAGTCATAGATTATGTAGAGTGGATCTCCAACATTGTTCCCATTTCTAAACCAAACAAATCTATAAGAGTATGCAAAGCATGCCCTAAGGATGATTTTCCATTACAAAATATTGATATGATAGTGGACATGACTATGGGCTTTGAAATGTATTCTTTAATGGACGGTTTCTCAGGATACAACCAAATAAAAATTGCTCCAGAAGATCGTGATAAAATAGCTTTTATATGTGCATGGGGTACTTTTTGTTGGAATGTCATGCCATTTGGTCTCAAAAATGTCAGAGCTATATATCAACGAGCTATGACATTTGATGCAGTCAAGGATGTTTGATCCAATTAAGGACTAATCAACCTTGCAACCAAACACCAACATAGTGGAAAATACAAAAAGAAACCAGATTTGAAAGGAAACAAATGTCTTTATTCATTGATTAACTGATTACATGCAATGTGTCAGGCTGTAAGGCCTTCCTAATTACAACCAATTACAATGCAAGAAATAGTTCTATGAGATCATAAAGAATCCAACACACTCCTCAACTAGCCTAGGTTTGCAAAAAAAAACGACACTGGTAGGCACTCCAAGAAAGATCTGAACATGTACTCAAAATTCCAAGCACTCCTTCTGCTACCTAAGGTCACAAGCTACTAACTCTACTTTCATAGATCCACACATCTGCTACTACCTAAACAACTACCCAAACATCTCCTTAAATACTAAACCCCAGCCACAAGCCGGCTTTACAAATAATTAAATCCCAAAAGCCAGTTGACTCCCAAATATACAAATATTAAATGCCAAACATCAGTCAGCTCACAAATAAGTTCACCAATATTTAATTCACCAAGTCAGCTTCAAGATCCACATAGGAGAATGCAACATGCTAGATCTAGGTCCCCATATGTCCAATGGTCAATCCATAACATGAGGAACACAACCTAGATTAAATGCACCAGTTGGCCAAGCCAAATCTCCAAGAACAACTATTGGTAAGCCAAACTATTGAGCATTAGGAAATACACTGGGCATCCACACCAACCGAGGTCTTTGAGCATTAGCAAGCACCAACAATGTCGACCAAGCACCATAGACATCATTGAGCACTAGAAGTGCCAAGTCTCCTTTGATGACAAAGCTCCCTTCAGGGGCCGAGTCCTTTAGTGACCGAGCCACTTAAACAATCTAGCAACAGGCATAAACACTGAGACCTCATTAGTAACTGAGTACCGAGCAACAAACCACCAAGTCACTAAGTGACCAACATCAAATGAGATCCACCAAAAATTCCAACTAAGAATCACCACCAAGACCACCAAGCTCCATCAGTGAAGCCTAACAAACTTCGATCCAGATTTACCATCAAAGACTGAGAAACACTAGTCTTCTACTACGATTACCATCCAAGTAACCGAACTCCACCAGATAGTTACTAAAACTACTAGAATATTCAGGAACCGAGCAATAAGACAGGATCCCACTACATCAGACTCTTGGGGTACAAGGGAAAGTGTGTCCCACAATTTCTCACTAAAGGGAACCTCTGAAAAAACACCAACTCCACTTCATCTTCACCAAAGGCTTCCACTCCATCACATGAAAGAGAACCAACCTACAACACAACCAATTAGCATGTCCAACATCGTAAACAAACCCAACCATCAATCCATCACAAGGGATCAAGGAAGAATCCCATCTCTAAATCTCATCACCAAACTTATCACTATCAACCAGCAAACAACATCTACACAAAACACCTAATAAAAGTAATTCGGTAACACCAACATCATCAAGCTGTTCAACAATAGGACACTCTACACCAGCAACAATCTGATCAAGCATAACTAGATACTCTACAATTTCCATGTTAGGCACAACCGACTGAACATGAAAACCAATCTTCTTACTAGCCTCAACAAGATCAACAACATCATCAATATGCATAGGTAACTCAGCACCAAGCACAAGTTTCTCTATAGGTTTGATGTCAGAATCCACCAACTGACCATCAAAAACAATTTCACATACCTCTTCCACCTTTGAACTATCATAAGAGTTCTTGCCAAGATATCTCCTCTCACAAACTAGTCTACGAAATGGCCAAACAACTTTTCTCTGGATCAGCATTCTCCAACTTTGATAAGCTCTACAAAGCTCAACAACACTTTCTCTCACAAGGATCTTAACCCAGTTCTCCAAGGGGTTCAACAAATCTGCTTCCAGTCAAGAAAACCTCTCAGAAATCACATCACCAAGGTCCAATCCTCTAGGAGACATCTCCAAAGATCTTTGAAAACCTTCCACAAAAAACCCTAACACTGACCACCTTGTGACAACCTCCAAGTGATATGCAAGTTAGATCACAACCTACCACCTTGCATGAACAACAAGGGCATGATTGCACAAGTTCAATGTCATAGATCTGCAACTCAGATTGTGCACAATCTCTTTGTAAACAAGATGAACTTCGCAAGATCAACCTTGCTAGGTCAACCTTCTACTCCAACAAGATCAAATTCTCACTTTGATACCACCTGATGCAGTCAAGGATGGTGGATCCAATTAAGGACTAACCAACCTTGTAGCCAAACACCAACACAACGGAAAACAAAAAAAGAAACTAGATCTGAAAGGAAATTGATGTCTTTATTCATCAATTAACTGATTAATGCAATATGTTAGGTTGTAAGGCCTTCCTAGTTACAGCCAATTACAATGCAAGAAATAGTTCTACAAGATCACAAAGAATCCAACACACTCCTCCTTAGCTAACCTAGGTCTGCAACACAATAGGACACTGGTAGGTACTCCAAGAAAGATCTGAACCTATACTCAAACTTCCAAGCAATCCTTTTGCTACCTAAGCTCACAAGCTACTAACTCTACTTTCACAGATCCACACATCTACTACTGACTTTAAAACTACCCAAACATCTCCTTAAATACTAAACCCTAGCCACAAGTTGGCTTTACAAATAATTAAATCCCAAAAGCTAGTCAGATCCCAAATATACAAATATTAAATGCCAAACATTAGTCAGCTCACAAATAACTTCACCAATATTTAATTCACCAAGTTGGCTTTCAGATCCACATAGGAGAATGCAACACACTAGATCTAGGTCCCCATACGTTTAATGGTCAATCTATAACATGAGAAATGTGACCTAGATTAAATGCACCAGTCAGCCAAGCCAAATCTCCAAGAACAACCATCGGTAAGCCAAACTACCGAGCATTAGGAAATACACCAAGCATTACCGAGCACCAATAATGTTCATCGAGCACCAAAGACATCACCGAGCACCAGAAGTGCCAAGTCTCCTTCAATGACCGAGCTCCCTTTAGTGATCAGTCCTCCAATGACTGAGCCACTTCAACAACCAATCAGCAAGCATAAACACTAATACCTCATCGGTAACCGAGCACCAAGATAAAAACAACCAAGTCACCGAGTGACCAACATCAACTGAGATCCACCAGAACTTCCAACTAATAATTGCCACTAAGACCACCGAGCTCCATCAGTGAAGCCTAAAAAACTTTGACCAAGATTTACCATCAAAGATTGAGAAACACCAGTCTTCTACTAAGATTACCAGCCAAGTAATCAAACTCCACCAAATAGTTATTGAGACTACCAGAATCTTCAGGCACTAAGCACTAAGCCAGGATGCCACTACAACAGACTCCCTAGGTAGAAAGAAAAAGTGTGTCCCATAGTTTCTTGCCAAAGGGAACCTCTGAAAAACACCAAATCCACTTCATCTTCAACAAAGGCTTCCACTCCATCAGAGGAAATAGAACCAATCTGCAACTCAACCAATCAGCATTTCTAACATCCTAAACAAACCGAGCCATCAATCCATCACTAGGGATCAAGGAAGAATCCCATCTCAGAATCTCATCACCATACTTATCAGTGTTGTATGGTGTAAAAGTGACCATAGTTCTATGAACCATTACATGCAAGGTTGCTCAAAGGTGAGGCCTCACAAAGCAGCTCATAGCTCTCTATGCATAGAGTTGCAAGGGACTATGATGAATTTGCTCTCAGCTAGAGCTATAAATGAGTGACCTTGCTAGTCAACCACACAATGAAAGATTCAAATCCAAAGACAAGGGAAAGAATGCCAATATCCCCAAATTGAATCAAAGTATGCAAATGTAATGAAAACTAATATGAATATGTAAGATTAATCTATCAAAATGAAAGTACAATGCAACTATTGAATTACAATTCCCCTAATTAACCTATGTGAAGCTAATCTATTACATAAAAGGAAATCTACACTAAGAATGAAGCTATGAATGCTATGATAATGAAAGAAAGGAAACTATGAAAGCATGTAGATGTAATGCAACAAGAAAGTTCCAAATCTTCAAAAGCTCCAAATGCACCTAGAAAACCTGCAGCATAACATTAGCATGAAAAAGATGGATATGCAAATGAGGAAGAGAGCTCTTCTTTTATAGGAAATGAAAAGGAATGGACCATGGAGATTAAGAGGCAAAAGACTTAATCAATGGTGGAGCTTGAAAGAGGAGTAATCCATGTGCACAAATATCCTCCAATAGGAAAAAAGGAGTTGACATTTGTGTCCATATGAGACAAAAAGTAGTTTATCCCTAGGAATGATGCTTTATCTGTGCAACTTAGGATAAGAGGAAAAGTGGGGGCATTTTATTTAATAAAAAGAGGAGGAAACATTCCTTTTAATTAAATAAAGACTTAGGATAAAATGGTTAGCCCATAGGATCAAAATTCAATACATGATCAAAATTAAGACTTAATCAAGAAATTGATAATGTTGAAATTATTGATTATTGATAAAACTGATTCAGGATAAATAAATAAAATAAATGGGGCCCAAAGTCTAGGTGACCATTTCTGGGTGCATACATTTGCCCCTCTTTGACAAATGTGTGATAGATTTGGGAACACATGCAGTCTAAGAATGAAGTTGAAATGTGAGATCGATCTAGGATCACAAAATAACTCAGATATGAGGTCAATTCGGGATCATATCCAGGCAAAGCATAAATAAATGCCTTTAAACATGAGGTTGATTTAGGATCACATTCAAAGTAAGAGATAAGAATCTCAAATTTGAGCAAAAGCTCACAAAAGATGTTTGAATCAATAAAATCAAGGAATCAGGGATGAGAATCCCATAAATACTGCCCCCTCAGAACCGAAATTGAAATGAAATAGAGGAGAACAACAAATTGATAAAGATTTGATCAAATCATAATGAAATGACAATTGAAGGTAAAGGTCAATAGGTTAACCATTAGGCAATGAAACATGCCCCAGTGATGAAGTATAAGAAAAGAAGTGGGGTGAATGAAAGACTAGAAGTTTGAAAGACATGAAAAGGAAGAAATTCCATCAAAGATTGAAGAATTATGCCTCAAAAGGTCAGTCAACTATGTAGAAGAATGAGAAAACTTGGAAACATGACTCAAATTTTGATTTTGAGTCCCAAAATGGATAGAAAATGATGTGATATGAAAGGCCAAAAATGAAAGATATGATCAAGAAGAATCAGAAAATGAGCACAGTTGACCAACTAGTCCGTAAATGATAAAAAGGAGAGCTCTCTCCATATGCAAT
The DNA here is from genome assembly GCA_027943335.1 of Chamaecyparis obtusa. Classification (NCBI taxonomy): domain Eukaryota; kingdom Viridiplantae; phylum Streptophyta; class Pinopsida; order Cupressales; family Cupressaceae; genus Chamaecyparis; species Chamaecyparis obtusa. The sequence continues at coordinate 32,554 of BSBK01002465.1, read as the reverse complement.
ATGCAAAAACTAAACTATGATGAACCTAAGAATGCAAGATACTATGAAATTGGTTGACTTGCAAGGTCACAACACCTATAGACATCTAATTATCATCATCGAGTGTTATTGGTAGCATCATAAGATCATACAATGCACACAAGCATAACTATGTGGATATGAATATGATCTTTATCAGATAGAAATGTGAAAATCCCACATAGGCATCAAAGACATGGAGATCAAGATGACTAATGTAGTGAGATTACCTAAGTTTGATATGATGAGATTATGCTTGTATCAAGACACATGAAAGTTAGGATAACTAGAAGCAAGCACTCGCAAAATAGTCAAGGATAATATCTTGCCAATCCCTAGTGTCAAGTAAGACTAGCATAAATGCTCATGATAGGTAGGATCAACAAAATATACCCACAAGTAGATAAAGAAATAAAACATGTTCTCAGTCCCTTAGTCTTCTAGCTATGCATCATTGAAAACTTCTCAGGGAGAGACCACTCATCAAAGAAATCCTCATAGACAGCACACAAAGAAAAATAAAGCCAAGCAAGTCTCAGCGAGTTGAGTGTTTAAGTGCATGTGTGTTGGTCATAGATTCAAACTATGAGTATTGCATTTGAAAATGAGAAATGTCACATCATACTTAGACTATTGGGTAAGACATTTGATAAGTGTCAAGAAACACTTGACGCAAGGGTAGTGTCGAAAAACACTATTTGGGGTGGTGTTGAAAAACACCTGATTGTGAAATGCCCCAAGAGACAAATGCACTCAAAGGACCTATGCTAATAGTTATGCCCCCTAGACAAAGATAAAGACCAATTCTAAACTACACCAAATAAGGTCAAGACATGATGGAGAAAGGTTCAGTGTCAAGGACGCATTCTAACAAATAAGAGTGCAAAGGCCTCAAGTAGCACCTATTTCCAAGTTTTCACCACTTGGATATTTTTTCATTTTTTGATTTGTTTTCTTTTTTTTTAATTTTTGCTACCAAGGAACCTATTTCTAGGTTTTCACCAAGGCACTTTTTCTATTTTTTTGAATTTTTGCATTTTTTGATTTTTTTTGTATTTTTTTTAGGACTTTTTATGCTTTTTAGGATTTTTTCAGCATCATATATCAATTTTTTTGGTATTTTTTCAAGATCATAAAATATGTACAAAGGATTCCCCCAGATAGAAATAAGCATCAAGGATAGAACTTCTTTAGGTGCAAAATGTTGATGGGCTCAGGGAGCTGTTCTCCATCTTCATTCGACAGTAAATATGCACCTGTACCAAAAGTAGGAGTGATGACATATGGCCCTAGCCAATTAGGTTCAAACTTCCCCTTTTGTTCTCTGTTCTGTTGATATTTAGGGTTCTCTCACAAAACAAGATCACCTACTTGAAACTCTCTAGGGTGAACCTTCTTGTTGAATGTCTTGGACATATGCTTCTAATATACTCTCATATGATCAAAGGAGGCTTTATCATTTTCATCTAGAAGTTCTAGTTCCTATAACATCATGGCACGATAATCCTCATCTGTAATCAAACCTTTGAGAGAGACTCTGAGTGAAGGGATCTCTACTTCTAAAGGTAATACTGCTTCAATGCCATAGGTAAGGGCAAAGGGAGTGGCTCCCGTAGGTGTGTGAATGCTTGTTTTGTAAGCCCATAGTGCTAGATTAATTTGTAAGTGCTAATCCCTACCATTCTTGTGTACTATCCTATGAAGAATCTTGATAATGGTTTTATTAGAGGCTTTTGCTTGTCCATTTCCCTGTGGAAAGTAAATAGAGGACCAATGTTGCTTGATTTTAAACTTTTTGCATAGATGCTTGAGGTCCTTATTCTTGAATTGTCCTCCATTATCAGTAATGATCTTAGACAACACTCCAAATTGACAAATAACATGATTTAGAATAAAGAGTGAAATAGTCTTGCGCGAGGCAACAAAAAGAGGTACAGCCTCTACCCACTTCGTGAAATAATCAGTGGCTATGATGATAAACTTATGTCCACCTGATGAGTTGGGGTGAATTTTCCCAACAAGGTCAAAGGCCCAGCACTGAAATGGCCAATGAGAAATAGAAGGAATTAGCTCCCTACCTGGAGCATGAATCAAGTTTCCATGTTTTTGACATTTCTCGCAAGACTTAGAGAAAGCTACTGCATCTGCTTGCATTGTGGGCCAGTAATACCCCACCCTAAGCAATTGACGGGCCATGGAAAGACCATTAGAATGTCCAGCACAAATGCCCTCATGAATGTCAACTAATGCTTGTTTCGTTTCCTCCTTTTCCAAGCACCTAAGAAGCATCCCATCAAAACCCCTCCTATATAGATCACCAAAAATGAGGGTGTGGTGAGAGGCATTGCAGATGAGATTTCTATGTTTAGAATGATTGAAAGTGTCAGGGATGATGCCATCATGAAGATACGAATAGATAGCACCATATCAGGAGGACTCATGTGTGACAAGGGTACAAATGACTTGACTTTTAGGTGAATCAAAGATAGGGTAATATAGTTCTTCCACCAGGAACTCAAATCGGGACTCATGTTGCTCCAATTGTAAAAGGGAAGCTAATGTAGCCATAGCATCTATAGCCTTTTTGTCTATCCTAGGGATTTGCTGAAATGTCACAAAAGTGAAATATCATCTCAAAGAATCAACCATCTTCTTATAGGGTATTAATTTGTCATCTTTGGTTTGATACTCTTCATTGACTTGATTTATTATCAATTGTGAATCCCCAAAAACATGAAACTCAATGATATTCCATTCTATAGCCATCTTTAATCCAGTTGTTAATGCTTCATATTCTGTTATATTGTTTGTACATGGAAAGAGTAATTTGTAAGACTTTGGTATAGTATATCCATGTGGACAAAACAAACAATATCCCTGCACCTGACCCATTTTGCATATTAGAGCTATCAAAGAACATTTTCCAGGTGCGAGATGTGACATGTAATATATGTTCATCAGGAAATTCAACTTGTATAGGCATACTATCCTTAACTGGAAAATCAGCAAGTTGGTCTGCAATAGCCTGCCCCTTTATGGCCTTTCTTTCAATGTACTCTATGTCAAATTCTGATAATATCATCATCCACTTAGCGAGCCTTCCTATGAGAGCAGCCTTACTAAGAAAATATTTTAGAGGATCAATCTTAGCAATTAGGTGTGTAGTATGAGCTAGCATGTAATGTCGCAACTTTTGGGAAGCAAACACCACATCAAGACAAGCTTTCTCAATGTTATTGTAATTGACCTCATATGACACAAGAGTACGACTTATATAGTATATGGCCCTCTCTTTTCCATTTTCATCCAACTGAGCCAACAATGCCCCCAAGGAATTGTCTATAGCTAAAATGTATAGGAGCAACAGTTTCCTTGGAATAGGAGGCATTAGAATTGGAGGATTAGCCAAATAATGTTTGATTTGATCTAGGCTCTTTTGACAATCCTCATTCCAAACACAAGAAAAACCCTTATGTAATGTCTTATTAAAAGGTTGTGCTTTGTTTGCAAGTTGTGAAATAAACCTCCGTATAGATTGGAGTCATCCTTGAAGACTTCTCATTTGACTGATATTTTGAGGAGGTGGCATATCTAGAATTGCTTGGAATTTTTTAGGATCAACCTCTATGCCTTTTACTAAAATGATAAATCCTAAAAGTGACACCAAATGTGCACTTTTTTGGATTTATCCTAAGTTGAAACTATTCCATTCAATCTAGAATCACTTCCAAATCTTCAAGGTGTGTATCCCTTTTTCTTGATTTTGCCAAGGTATCATCCACATAATCTTCCATGTTCTTATACATCATGTCATGAAATATAGTTGTCATAGCTCATTGATAGGTAGCCCCTACATTCTTTAGTCCAAATGCCATGACATTCCAACAATAGGTTCCCCATGTGCAAGTGAATGCTATTTTCTCTTGATCTTTGGGTGCTATCTTAATCTGATTATATCCATTAAATCCATCCATTAGAGAGTATATTTCATAACCCGCTATCATGTCCACTATCATGTCAATATTTGGAAGTGGAAAATCATCCTTTGGGCATGCTTTGTTTAAATCTCTAAAATATGTGCATACACGAATGGACCCATCATGTTTGGAAATTGGTACTATGTTTAAGATCCATTCTGCATAATCTATGGCTCTAATAAATCTAGCTCTCAAGAGTTTTTCTAATTCTACTTTGACAGGGAGAGCTACATGTGGATGCATTTTTCTAAGTCTCTGTTTGACTAGTTTGACTCCTGGAGCTATGGATAAGTGATGCATGATAAGATTAGTGTCAAGTCCTGGCATGTCTGAATAAGTCCATGAAAAATTGATCTTTTTCTTTTGTAGGAATTGTGTATATGCCTTTGTTTCTTCCTCTAACAAAGACTGAGCAAGATGAACAATTTGAGGAGCTTCTTTTGTGTTCAAATTAACTGGTTTAGTGGGCTCAATCAACAATGATGACCTATCCTGAAAATAACTAGGCAAGTTATTAAGTACCTCATCCTTAGGCACCTCAAAGAGGTTTTCACCCTCAGATACGTCATTTCTTTTTACTATTTTCAATTCTGACACCGCTACAAAGTGGTTTTCACCATCAGAACATCTATTCTTTTTCTTTTTTTCTTTTATTTTGTGACTGAGGTACTTAATATCAGGCTCAGTCATGATCATAGTGAGCTCACTGGTGGAAGACTCTACTGGCTCAATGGCATTAAGGTAACATGCAATCTCATAGTCATTCTGAAAAGTCAATAGTTGTGGCTCTTGTGAAATTTGAGACCAATCAATTAAATGGTGGTTCACAATAGGCAGGTTATGACTGGTTCAACATTATGAATGTGGTGGATGTCATTTTTGGTGATCATATATTCAGGATTTATCAAGTTCCCTTCTAAAGTACCCAAATCAGGGTTCATCCTTCCTAACAAAGTATTGTCCACTAAGGTGATTCGAGGAGTCCAGTCCTCTAGCCCTACACTAGGCTCATCAACTACATTGGGTTGGGCATTATAGGCCTGAATAATATCAACATCCAAGTCTATGGTTGTATCTGAAAGTGAATCCCATTCAAATTCATGTGAATCTATTTCTAAATTTTCAACATTTGGGCCTTGTGATGTAGAAGCCTCACAATTTTGAAGAATCTCCCCTTCTTTAGGAATTTGCTGAGCCACAAAATTATTTGAATCATTATCACCCATCGTAGCTAGGGTGATGACACTTTCCATGGCTAATCTAGCATTCCTATAGTTGCTATCCATCGTAGCTAGGATAGGAGGACTATCAGTTGTCAAATTTTTAAATTCTCCCCAAAGGAGATCAGTTGAAGGCACCCAATCTTCTATCATGTCCTATTGGTTAGAGAGATTAGGTGTGTATTCAGAATCAAAATCATTATCTGATGCAGCTAGGACAATAGTACCTTTTGGTTTATCACTTTCAAAACCTAAACCCACTGTGGATTTGTCACATCGTGCAAACAAACCATGATCTAATGGCTCAGACCTAGCATCCAATATGTGGCTAAGGGGACCATGTCCTGGGTATCCCATGTTTTTCACTAATGTGTACCCTCTCCCATAAACTTTAGGTGGAGGAGAAAATTTTTCATTGTGTTGGTACTTTTCCTCATGATAGATCTAGTCTCTTACGAAAACTTCCTCTTTCTCTACCTGAATAGGAACTGAAGACTCAAAAAAATTTCCAAATAATTTCATTTCAGATGATGAAGGTTTCATATCTGGTGATGGTTTCCCATAGGACCTAGGAGAGATCGGCAATTTTGTAAAAGAATCAATTTTACAATCTCCCATCCCAAGATCTATGGTTTTAAACTTCTCCTGACATTGCTCAAGTGAAATACTAGAATTGTCAGCTTCCCTATTCAAAGGTACATGTGATCTAGTAGAAATGTTATTAACTAACAAAGTACTATCTCCTGGTATGCAAATTTCTACACCATTATGAGGAAACTTAACACACTGATGATATGTTGATGGGACCGCTTGCATTTCATGAATCCATGGCCTACCTAGAAAAATGTTATAGGCTAAAGGTCCAACATCAACAATTTGAAATAAGATATCCTTTTCTACTAGGCCAATGCGAATAGGCAAAATGACCAATCCCTTGGAACTTCTTTCTGCTTCATCATATGCCTTGATTGTGATCTTTTTCCTCATGTCAATGACTTCTTCAGAATATCCTAGAGCCTTCAACAAACTCATGGTACAAATATTTAGCCCTACACCCCCATCTATCAATACATGCCTGACACAGGTTTTATGAATCATGACTTCTATGTGTAAGGCCAAGTTATGTGGGTGACTGATGGATTTGTCATCTTCTTCTAAGAAAGTGAGGTAATGAGGGCTAGCCAAATGGTTGACCATATTCTGGAATTGATCAACATCTAAGTTGTTAGGGACACTAGCCACTCGTAAAGCATCCTCAAGGACATGCTTATGCCTTGGGGACAATTCCAAAAGTTCAAATATAGAAATCTAAGCTGGCATGCATTGAAGTTAATCAACAAGGTTGTAATTAAGCTCGGGGCCAACAACAGATTTAGAGGGAGTTTGCTTAGATGAAGACTATCTAGGCTTGCTAGACTTAGGACCTCTAATGACAATAGGAGGTTGACTAATGTGACTCCTAGTGATAGCATGAAGAGACTAAGACTCCCTACGTGAGTTAGGTCCTCTCAACACAACTATGGGTCCTTCATTAGGCATTTTCTTTGAACCATCATCATAACCATAAGAATCCTTTCTCCTCATCATATTGACATTTTCTTCAACCACCTCAAGCATGTTGATCACATCATCAACTTTAGTATATGTATAGTTGATTGTTGCCTTGCCATTCTTATTATTGTTGTTGGAACCTTCTCCTTTCTCATACTTTGGCAAGGGTTCTTTAAAAGCCTTGTGATCAGAATTTGAGGTTAAACCATCCACTTGCAATCTACCATTCTCAATGAGGTCTTGGACAAGATGTTTGATTTTGAAACAGTTCTCTATATCATGCCTGATTCCATTGTGATACACACAATACACCTTCTCATTCCACCAATATGGTTTTGGATCTGGAATGTGAAATTTTGAAGGGTCTTGAGGTTGAACTAAATTATGAGCAATAAGAGTTTTGAAAATGTTAGCATAAGAATCTCCCAACTTTATGAATTGCCTCTTCTCAGTCTTAGGCTTTCCTTGATTCTTTGGTCTGTCATCTTGTTGCTTTGAAGACATTTGAAGTTTCATGGCTTGTACCACCTTGGAAAGATTAAGGACATCACTTTTAGGTTGAGGTGCATCAACAACACCATCATTAACCACTTGTTTATTCTTGTTCCAATAATTATTCTTTTTGTCCTTATTTCCACTATTGTTGTTTTGGCCATTGGTATTATTTGTTGACTTTGCCAAAATTCCTTGTTCTTTTAAAACATCTTCAATGCGACATGCCACCTCAACCATAGTATCAAAAAAGTTAAAAGGAATCTTTCTGACTTCATATCTTAACTCTGGAACCAAATTGCTCACAATAATGTCAATTCTCTCCTCTTCTAGAATTGTCCTTGGGTACTTTGCGCATAAACATCTGCACCTTTGCAAGAATGCAACAAATGACTCTCCTTGATTTTGTTTCAGTTTACACAAATCAAGCATTGTGACAGATCATGTTAAATTATAGGCAAAATGTTGTACAAACCTTTCCACAAGTTCCTTAAATGTCTTGACTGGGGGAGTAAGATTAGTGAACCACTCCATTGCTTGTCCTTTGAGACTTCTATGGAACAATCTCATTAAATAAGAATCCTCATGGTGGAAAGAGAAGCTCATGATGTAAAATTGCCTTACGTGATCATGGGGGTCACCAATGCCATCATATTTGTCATAGGTAGGAAACTCCACCTTCTTAGGAAAATCAATCATTACAACACTCTTGTCAATAGGATTGGGACAAATAGAATCCAAGTTGAAAGTGCTCTTGGGAGCCTTCATGTTGTCCACATCTCTTTGCAATTGTTTGATCACTTTATTTGTGGATGCATCTTGCTTCTTCACCTTTTTACCACATCAAAATCAAAGGGGACTCTTGCACCCTTATTAATTAGGCTCTCTAGGAATTGATCCTTATTCTGTTCCACATACCATTCGATGTAGGCTTGAAATGAAGGTTTTTGTTGAATAGCCATGAAGTCTAAGGTATCCAAATTAACATACCTTCCCCCATGTTGTGAAATGTGAGGTGCTCTTTGGGAGGGTTGTCTAGAAAGTCTAGGAGGTTAATTTATCCTATCGTGATCAATTCTTGAAACTCTTCTTCCCCTTGGACTTGGTGATCTTGAGGGTGTCCTAGACCTCCTTCTAGTCTTACAACTTTGAGAAGGTGTTGATGGTGGAGAATTGGTCCCGCTATTAGTCCTTCTTCCATCAAATTGTCATTGAAGTTGATGCGCATACAATCTATCCTCTTCTTCTTGCAATGCTCTTTTCTTCATCTCTAACAAGATTCTTTCCTCTTCTTCCAATCTCCTAAGCTTTTCTTGTTTTACGGCTTGTTCATATCTATAAGCTTGCTTAGCCTTTTCAATGGCCTTCAACCTAGCATTAGTATGCCAAGAATTTTCCTTTGGAGATGAAGGTCCTGATGCATTGTATAAATTGGCCGCATTGACATGGTATTCTGAATCATTGTTATGGTCAACATGTTGTAGGGATCCTAACTCTGAAGAAATATGTCTATGATGTCTTTATGCTCTTTGTTGAGGATCCCAATATCTTGATTTATCATGAGGTGACCTTGGTGGACTATATCTGAGGTCATCATCATCATTATGTCCAAAACTTGAGAACATGTTTTGAAGATTGCGGTTGATATCTTCTCTAGAATTCTTAATGTTTGAAAAACTCATGTTTGTGCCTGATGAGTAGTGTGTTTTGGGTGTACCTTCCTCATAGGGATTAGCCTCAACCTCTAGTTGACTCCTAGGGGACTGATCAAAGAGGGGTTCCTTTTCCTTATGTTGTTGACGTGTTCTAACTGGTGGTAACTAATTAAAGATAACTGGGGGTCTTTTCCCTTGATTCACTTGATATCTTGTAGTAACTAACATGAAAGAAAGAGATTCTAAGTGATGGTCAATCTCTCAAAGTGTCAATTCCAACCTAGGATAATTGAGATTCTCTATTGTCCAAAAAAGATAGAAAATAAAAGGCATCACCAACACTGTCAAAGAGGTGCTTCAAATCGAAGGGTGAATACCCTTGCACTTTTGAATCAGGAGGTTGGACTTAGCCAAAATTCAAATCAAAATTGAGATATATGAAAATGATTTGGACAATAGTAGGATCAGAATTTTCCAAGAATGTAATCAACAATTCTAAAGACAACTTTTCACTAGGAATAACTTTCCAACTTGACAAATTATTTTCAAGGTAACTTTATAAATCAATTGAAATGATCCCTAGAAGGGAAAAACTAGGAATTTGTAGTGAAAATAGGTCTCTAACAGTAAGGTTAGACAACCTACTCAAAGGTCAAGTTGTACTAAGGCAACTTAAATGGCTGAAACTAATAATACTGCTGAAAACTTCCAGGTGATAGACTCCAGGCAAACTAGGTGATATAGTCTAGTGTGAACTGTCATACAATATTTCTCTCTTAAGCAGTTTATACTGATACAATTTTTGACCAAATGTGTGCAAAACTTTGAGTTTTAAGGTCTGATCTTGGACTTTCTAATTGTTAGGGTGAAAATGTCTTTTCAATCACAAATTTAATAGCATTTGGATAGGTATGCAAATAGTAGGGGATCAAACATGTCACCAAACACTTGAAACAAGGGAAAAAGAAACCTTGCCAAGACAAACACTTGTGATATCAAAATAAAATTGCATCCTATGGAAGCCACCGATTGTTTCTATGTTGAGAACATTTACATTGGTTTAGCACATTCGAGAACACTTCAAGCAATATCTACCTACAAGACAAGGCTCAATACTTACCAACTTAGCCCACAACTTGATGCCCCCTTGCCTCACACCAAGTGGTTTCCCACAAGAGATATTGGCTTTGTCATGGAAGTGTCAAATAACACAACCAAAGGGACACATATGGTGAGTATCTTGGGGTGATCTGGGTTAGTCCACTTGGATCAATCCTTGCACTAAGAAGATAAGAAGCTAAATAAAGGTGGCCTCTATATAATGGTTCTTAGTAAGGGCTTCCATTCATAACATCCCTCTTGCTCCTCATAAAGGACTAGGACCTCACGGCCTCAAGAGTACCTTAAGTATTCTTGCTCAATGCTTTCCCCATGGTTGCAATCCCATGAGCTACTCACATCAAGCAAAGACAAGTGTTATGTCTACCAAGGTTTTTAGTGTCCTCGATAGCCTTGAGATTATAGTGAGTTGGAAGAGCTAGCAAAAGGCTTGTCCCCACTTGGGTCATTCCTCTTGATTGCTCAAGAGCAGGCTTGCTAAAGGATCCTAAACTAAATAAAGAATGGATTAACTCTTGAGGTTCAAGGTTTTTGGTTCACCACAAGGGTGAAGAGCATACTCCCCTATCTCAAGAATCTCTCCCAAACACACCAAAAAAAGGTTCAATTACCCCCTTGCTTTCAGAATCCTAAGATGGGTCAAGATTTTTGTTTCACCACAAGGGTGAAGAGCATACTCTCCTACCACCTCAAAATTCCTACAACAAGGTATTAAGTGCCTATGAAATGAAACAACTAGTATATGCCACACTCAATAAAGAAAGCAATTAAAAAAGCACTTAATTTGATTTTTATGCTTAGGGCAGCCTTGCAAAAACCATTAGTAGCCCTCTTTGACATGTAGTGTATCAATTTATTTCAAGAAAGAGCACCTAAAAAACAACTTGTTAGACCAAGAAGGGTTAGGAAAATCCAAAATCTAACAATGGTTAGCACATGAAAAATTAGATAATCTACAAAAATAATTGATCAAATGAAAAAATCTGAAAATGAAACCATCATGGTTGGATTAGGTTCAGAAAGACCTTTCCAACAATATATCACACTTTGATTTTTGATACCATTTGCAAAAAAATTTCAAAAATGGGTGCCCGTTTTCCAGAGTAGCACGGATTTGAAAACAAAAAATTTTCAAAAATTTAGAAAAACTGAAAACAACAAACAAAACTGACAAATCTAAAATTCTCATGAGAATGTAGAAGCTCATGCGAGAAGGTGCAGAACCGTGCGTGAGCAATCACAAGACTGCACGAGAACATGTGTTGGCTCATGCGAGAAACTACAACAGGTTCATGTGAGAAAATACTCAAGCTCCCGTGAGAAAGTACTTCATTGCACACAAAAATGCTATAGATAGAAAATCCTCGCATGATACAGTGAGAAACCTCATGCAATTTTCTGCAACAGTGATGCACAGAAGTACAGACAACGTACAAAAATCACAAAAAAATAGCTGAAACCTGCAATAGAAATGCAAGAAAATAAGGACAAAATAGAGCTTTCTTGCCCCATAGTGGGCGCCAAAAATGTAAGGTGTAAAAGTGACCACACTTCTATGAACCATTACATGGAAGGTTGCTCAAAGGTGAGGCCTCACAAAGTAGTTCATAGCTTTCTATGCATGGAGTTGCAAGGGACTATGATGAATTTTCTCTCAGCTAGAGCTATAAACTAGTGACCTTGCTAGTCAACCACACAATGTGAGATTCAAATCCAAAGACAAGGGCAAGAATGCCAATATCCCCAAATTGAATCAAAGTATGCAAATGTAATGCAAACTAATATGAATATGCAAGATTAATCTATCAAAATGAAAGTACAATGCAACTACTGAATTACAATTCCCCTAATTAAGCTATGTGAAGCTAATCTATTACATAAAAAGAAATCTACACTTAGAATGAAGCTATGAATGCTATGATAATGCAAGAAAGGAAACTATGAAAGCATGTAGATGTAATGCAAAAAGAAAGTTCCAAATCTTCAAAAGCTCCAAATGCACCTAGAAAACATGCAGCATAACATTAGCATGAAAAAGATGGATATGCAAATGAGGAAGAGAGCTCTTCTTTTATAGGAAATGAAAAGGAATGGACCATGGAGATCAAGAGGCAAAAGACTTAATCAATGGTGGAGCTTGAAAGAGGAGCAATCCATGTGCACAAATATCCTCCAACAGGAAAAAAGGAGTTGACTTTTGTGTCCATATGAGACAAAAAGTACTTTTTCCCTAAGAATGATGCTTTATTTGTGCAACTTAGGATAAGAGGAAAAGTGGGGGTTTTTATTTAATAAAAAGAGGAGGAAATATTCCTTTTAATTAAATAAAGACTTAGGATAAAATGGTTAGCCCATAGGATAAAAATTCAATATATGATCAAAATTAAGACTTGATCAAGAAATTGATAATGTTGAAAATATTGATTATTGATAAAACTGATTTAGGATAAATAAATCAAATAAATGGGGCACAAAGTCTAGGCAACCATTTTTGGGTGCATACAAGTGTCAACCAGAAACTCAAGTCTGCAATGAGAAAAAAACATCTACTCCACAACACCGAATAAAAGAAATTTAGTAACACCAACATCACCGAGGTGTTCAATAGCAGGAAACTCTACACCAACAACAATATGGTCAAGCACAACTAGATGCTCTACAATTTCCATGTCATGCACAATTGAATGAACATGAAAATGAATATTCTCACTAGCCTCAACAAGATCAACAACATCATCGGTACGCATAGGTAACTCAGCAACAAGAACAAGTTGCTCTATAGGTTTGATGTCAGAATCCACCAACCGACCATCAAAACTGATTTCACATACCTCTTCAACCTTTGAATTGTCATAAGAATTCTTACCAAGATATCTCCTCTCATGAACCAGTCTACGAACTGGCCAAACAACTTTCCTCTGGATCAGCATGCTCTAACTCCGATAAGCTCTAAAAAGCTCAACAACACTTTCTCTCACAAGGTTCTTAACTTGGTTCTCCATGCGGTTCAATAAATCCTCTTCCAATTGAGAAAACCTCTTAGACATCACATCACCAGGGTCTAATCATCTCAGAGTCATCACCAAAGATCTTAGAAAACCTTCTGTAAAAAAACCTAACACTGACCACCTTGTGACAACCTCCAAGCTATATGCATGTCGGATCGTAACCTACCACCTTGCATGAACAACTAGGGCATGATTTCACAAGTTCAATGTCATGGATCTGCAACTCAGATTACACACAATCTCTTCGCCAATAAGATCAACTTATCAAGATCAACCTTGCTAGGTCAACCTTTTCCTCCAACAAGATCAAACTCTTGCTCTCATACCACCTGATGCAGTCAAGGATGGTGGATCCAATTAAGGACTAACCAACATGATAGAAAACAAAACAAGAAACTAGATCTGAAAGGAAACATGTCTTTATTCATCAATTAATTGATTAGATGCAATGTGCTAGGTTGTAAGGCCTTCCCAGTTATGGCCAATTACAATGCAAGAAATAGTTCTTCAAGATCACAAAGAATCCAACACAATCCTCCTTAGCTAGCCTAGGTCTGCAACGCAATAGGACACTAGTAGGCACTCCAAGAAAGATTTGAACCTATACTCAAACTTCCAAGAAATCCTTCTGCTACCTAAGCTCGCAAGCTACTAACTATTCTTTCACAGATCCACACATCTGCTACTGCCTAAACAACTACCCAAACATCTCCTTAAATACTAAACCCTAGCCACAAGTTGGCTTTAAAAATAATTAAATCCCAAAAGCCAGTCGACACCCAAATATACAAATATTAAATGCCAAACATCAGTCAGCTCACAAATAACTTCACCAATATTTAATTCACCAAGTTGGCTTCCAGATCCACATAGGAAAATGCAACATGCTAGATCTAGGTCCCGATATGTCCAACGGTCAATCTATAACATGAGGAACGTGACCTAGATTAAATGTACCAGTCAGCCAAGCTGAATCTCCAAGAACAACCATCAGTAAGCCAAACTATCGAAAGTCAAGAAATACACCGAGTATCCACACCAACAAAGCTCTCCAAGCATTACCGAGCACCATAGACATTACCGAGCACTAGAAGTGCCAAGTCTCCTTCAATGACCAAGCTCCCTCCAATGACAGAGTCCATAAGAGACTGAGCCACTTCAACAACTGAGCAATAAACATAAACACTGATACCTTATCAATAACCAAGCACCAAGCAACAAACTACCAAGTCACCAAGTGACCAACATCAACTAAGATCCACTAGAACTTCTAGCTGAGAATCACCACAAAGACCACCGAGCTCCATCGGTGAAGCCTAAAACAATTCAACTGAGATTTACCATCAAAGACTGAGAAACACCAGTCTTCTATCAAGATTACCAGCCAAGTAACCAAAGTCCACTAGATAGTTATCGAGACTACTAGAATCTTCAAGCACGGAGTAATAAGCTAGGATGCCACTGCATCAACATCTATCTTTCATGACATGATGCATCAAACTATGGAAGACTATTTTGATGACACCTTAGCTAAATCAATGATAAGATCAGAACATTTGAATGATTTGAGCAAAATACTAGATAGAATGGAGAAGTTTAGTCTGAGACTAAACCCTAAAAAGTGTACTTTTTGTGTCACTTCTGGAAAGCTCTTAGGTTACATTGTTTCAAAGAAGGGCATCGAAGTAGATCCTACTAAATTCAAAGCTATCATGGAGATGTAACCTCCTAAAAATATCAGTCAAATGAGAACCTTACAAGGAAGACTACAATCAATTAGGCATTTCATATCTCAGCTAGCTGATATATCACAACCTTTTATGAAAACATTACATAAAGGTGTAACTTTTGCATGGAATGAGGAGTGTGAAAAGAACTTGAACCACATCAAGAAATATTTGGAAAATCCTCCTATTTTAATGCCTCCTATTCAAGGGAAATAGTTGATACTATATGTCTCCACCATAGATACATCACTGGGGGCATTACTAGCACAACATGATGAGAACAAGAAAGAGAGAGCTATCTACTACAACAAGAGAACATTGGTAGCTTATGAGAAGAACTATTCCATGATAGAAAAGTCATGTCTAGCTGTCATCTTTGCATCACAATAGTTGAGACACTACATGGTAGCTCATAAAATAGAGCTCATAGCTAAGATTGATCCACTAAAGTACCTACTAAGAAAAGCTTCCCTCATAGGTAGATTAGCTAAATGGGTGATCCTATTGAGTGAATTTGACATAGAATATGTTGAAAGAAAAGCTATCAAAGGAAAAGTCATTGCAGATCAGTTAGCTGATGCACCATTGTTTGATGAAACACCATGACAGATGGAATTTCCTAATTCATCCATCATGAACATATCCTCTAGGACTTGGCATCTTTTCTTTGATGGATCTTATACACAGAATAGATCTGGAGCAGGTGTATTATTCATAACACCACAAGGTTACTCAATGCCTAAATCATTTAGAATTAAATTCCCTTGCACAAACAATATTGTTGAATATGAAGCTCTACTTAATGGGATGAAGATAGCAATAGAGTGGTGAGTGAAAGAGTTTCACATTCATGGAGACTCGCAAATAGTCATACACCAAGTCAATGATGTGTACTAGAAAAAAGATGAGAAACTTATTCCATACAAATGCATGGTAGATGACTTAAAGAAATATTTCATATCTATCATGTTTGAGAAAATTCCTAGAATGGAGAACAAGGTTGCTGATGCTATGGAAATGCTATCATGTTTACTACAACAACCCGAACATGAGCTACATTACAAGTTCCTAGCGGAAGCATTGTCATTCCCTACATATGATTCCCCCATAACCCGTATGATCTGGACTATTGTTGGTCATGATTCTTCCAGATACAAAAACCTATACTCCTACCTTCAAGAAAAAATCATTCCCAACTCCTTCAACTACCATGAGAAATGATACCTTATTCAAAATGCATCCGGGTATGTCATCATTGGAAATGACCAATACAAACGGAGTCTAGATGGTACACTTCTTAGGTGTTTAGAATGAGAAGAGTCTCAATGTTCATTGGAGGAAGTCCATGATGGTATATGTGGATCACATTCCAATGGTTTAAAACTAGCTCAAAAAATTATTAGGGGTGGGTACTGTTGGCCTCAAATGGAAAAAGAGGCTATCAAATATGCTAACAACTATCAAAAGTGCCAAGTACATGGAAACTTGATTCATGCATCAAGGAGAGATCTTATTCCCTTCACTACATAATGACCTTTTCAACAATGGTCATTTGATCTCATAGGAGCTATATACCCACATTCCTCCAATGGACATACCCATATCATTATAGCTACAAACTATTTTACAAAATGGGTAGAAGCAGTTCCTTTGACTCAAGCAACCCGCAAACAAATTTCAATGTTCATTATGAACTACATCATATGTCGGTATGGAATTCCACATTCAATAGTCATAGATAATGGTGGCTAATTTGAGAATAAGGACTTAGATTCCTTGTGTGCTAAATTCAAGATTACACAACATTACTCATCCATATACTATCCTCAAGGGAATGGACAAGCAGAAGCATCAAACAAGAATTCGTTGAAGATCTTACATCCCACAGTTAATAAAATAGGAAGAGACTGACATCTCATGATCAATTAGCTCTTTGGGCCTAAAAAAAAGTATCAGAATGCCCACTAGGGCTACACCATTTTCTTTAGTTTATGGGTCTGAAGTGGTACTACCTATTGAGGTTGAAATCCCATCACTAAGAATCAGAATGCAAGGTCTAGTAACTGATGATGGCTACAGAGTTTCTAGGTTGCAAGAACTTGAACTACTAGATGAGCACACACAATCAACATATGATCATCTCAGAGTATATCAAAAAAAATATCAAGAGGCTATAACAAGAAAGTCAGACATAGAGAAATTCAGGTTGGTAATCTAATCTTGAGAGAGAATCCTAAAAATGAATCACATAGAGAATGCAAGGGGAAGTTTGAACCCAACTAGCTGGGTCCCTTTTTTGTCACTACTACTTTTGGCTCTGGAGCCTATCAACTCTCAAAGACTGAAGGAGAACAACTCTGAGAACCAATCAACATTCTCCATCTAAAGAAATTCCATGCCTAAGATATTCAGTCTATGGTAAAATGTCTTGAAAAAATTATAAAAATCAGAAAAAAGTCTTGAAAAAATGAACATCTTGGTGAAAACCCAGCAATAGGTGCCTTGATGATTCAAAAAAAAATAATAAAATATAAAAGTACAAAAAAATTGAGAAAATGTAAAATACCAAAAAAAAAAAAGTGCCTTGGTGAAAACCTGGAAATAGGCACCTTGGTAGAAAAAATTGAATCACTGCCAAGATGGTAAAAACTTGGCAAACGGGCACCACTTGTTCAAAATGCTCCATCTATCAGTGCAATCTTGGTCTTTCACAACTTTTAGTCTTGATTTAGTTTGTACATCCCTCCCGGTTTGTTTTCACATTCCTATTTTCAATAAAGTCAGTTTGTACACCAATCTGCAAAAGGGTTTGTATCCTATCAATGTTTTAAACTTGGGGGCAATCAATGTCATATCCTATGGTCTCTAGAATACCTTAGACAAGTCATATCTAGTCAAAGTCCTTTGAAGCTACATCTGAGTCTGTCTAACTGTCTCCTTTCTAGAAGGATTTTGCAATCAAACACAAACAAACATCAACAACAAATTGAAAATAATCTTTCCTTCACTTCTTTTATCTCCTTGTATGCTTACTGATTTGCATTGAGATTTTTGCATATTATGTCCTTTCGAGCTCTTTGACAATGTTCTTTATAGGATTTAGAGAGTGATGATTGGGGGCATAATATTTTCTTTGTTTTCTACTTTGAGTGAAAATCTAACAAATTTGGAAATTTTGGATTGAAATGGTGTCCACCTGTAAGATCCTCCATCACGTATTGGATGGCCATGAGTACCTCGACCATTGATACCCAAAAAATTCAAGGAAGTTTCATCTAACTTTATCTTTTGAGTGAGTTCTTACTCCTACTGTGAAACATGATCTTACCCAAGGATGTAAAGGATAAAGGGTCACTACAGGTAATTCACAATAGATTTAGAATGATCTCTTGATTGCTTAATGTGTTTGTACGTAAGGTGTATTCATGTCATCACAATGTTTATGTTTTGATGCTTATACAAATTACAATATCAAAATGGACATGATATTCAGGTCATCCTGGCATTTATGCCTTGGTGCTTATATCTAATCTGACATTCCAAAAACAAAATCAATATTCATATGTCCATGGTTCTCTAGCTAGTGGGCATTGTATTGACTTTGACACAAAAAAATCAATATTCATATTTTCATAGTTTTCTAACTAGTGGATGTTGTATTGATTTATCTGGTTACCTAATAAATATTCAGTGATGAAAACAATCCACACATGATTAGTGACTAATTCCTAGGTCCTAGGTCTACATTTCATTTTACACTTTGCATGGTTGTATTTATCTCACAATTTCAATTCAGATCGATGCTTGATAATTCTCCAAAACTATGCTAAACATATCATAAAGGACTGAGTATCTCACGAAGGTCTTCTTAACAGATCACCAAGAGGGCACCCCTGGCTAATTTCGACGTTCTTAATCCATTTTTGGGATCAAAATCAAAATTTGAGATCATTTATATTATCAAAATCATGATTTAAAATTTTTGGACCTAGGACGACCGACTGCTTGCATAATCAACCTTCTAAACATCAAATGAATCCAAGATTCAACTTAACTATTTATCTAACATCAAACTATTCAAATTTCAACTTGGTCAACCATGGTCAACTCATGGTCAAACCTAGTCAGAGGTTGTCTCTAGGACCTCTAAACAATGTAGAACACATTCTCGGACATGTACAACCAATTCTACAATTGATTAACATGCTTCTAATCATTCAAAAGCTGGCTTTTCTTGCCAAATTTTGATTTTCATCACAAAGGGGGCATGGTATTACACATTATTAACTAATTCTATCAATCAAATCTTTCCTAGGTAATCAAGACAACAACCACATCTAGTTGTTGATTCATCAAAAGACCTCATCACTAGGGGTAGATCACTTGGGGCATATCAGATTAATCCAGATCCATATCAATCTGGTATTCTCTTAATCTTATAAACTATATCAGCTCTTCCTAACCATGGTTCATTAGTGTTATTTTCTTGATTCTTTGTAACTGAAGGGTTCAGATTTGGCATCCTTTATAAGAAATATAATATCTTATAAAATTTTCAAAAATTTAGAAAAATTGAAAACAACAAACAAAATTGACAAATCTAAAATTTTGGTCTTTGTCTGTCATAGAATTTCATGCGAGACAGTATCGAACTACGCATAAGAATGCACAAGCTCACATGAGAAAGTGCAGAACTGCGTGTGAGCAATCACAAGCCCACGTGAGAACATGCACCAGCTCACGTGAGAAAATACTTTGTCACGCATAAAAATGCTATAGGCAGTAAATCCTCACGTGATATAGTGAGAAACCTCATGTGAGTTTTTGCAACAGTGACACACAGAAGTATGGACAGCGTACGAAAATCACAAAAAATAAAATAAAATAGCTAAAACCTGCAATAGAAATGCAATAAAATAAGGACAAAATAGAGCTTTCTTTCCCCACAGTGGGCATTGGAAATGTATGGTGTAAAAGTGACCACACTTCTATGAACCATTACATGCAAGGTTGCTCAAAGGTGAGGCCTCACAAAGTGGCTCATAGCTCTCTATGCATGGAGTTGCAAGGGACTATGATGAATTTGCTCTCAGCTAGGGCTATAAACGAGTGACCTTACCAGTCAACCACACAATGTGAGATTCAAATCCAAAGACAAGGGCAAGAATGCCAATATCCCCAAATTGAATCAAAGTATGCAAATTTAATCCAAACTAATATGAATATGCAAGATTAATCTATCAAAATGAAAGTACAATGCAACTATTGAATCACAATTCCCCTAATTAAGCTATGTGAAGCTAACCTATTACATAAAAGGAAATCTACACTAAGAATGAAGCTATGAATGCTGTGATAATACAAGAAAGGAAACTATGAAAACATGTAGATGTAATGCAACAAGAAAGTTCCAAATCTTTAAAAGCTCCAAATGCACCTAGAAAACCTGCAGCATAACATTAGCATGAAAAAGATGGATATACAAATGAGGAAGAGAGCTCTTCTTTTATAAGAAATGAAAAGGAATGGACCATGGAGATTAAGAGGCAAAAGACTTAATCAACGATGGAGCTTGAAAGAGGAGTAATCCATGTGCACAAATATCCTCCAATAGGGAAAAAAAAAGAGAGCTGACTTTTGTGTCCATATGAGACAAAAAGTACTTTTTCCCTAAGAATGATGCTTTATTTGTGCAACTTAGGATAAGAGGAAAAGTGGGGGCTTTTTATTTAATAGAAAGAGGAGGAAATATTCCTTTTAATTAAATAAAGACTTAGGATAAAATGGTTAGCCCATAGGATAAAAATTCAATATATGATCGAAATTAAGACTTGATCAAGAAATTGATAATGTTGAAAATATTGATTATTGATAAAACTGATTCAAGATAAATAAATCAAATAAATGGGGCCCAAAGTCTAGGCAACCATTTTTGGGTGCATACAAGTGTCAACCAGAAACTCAAGTCCGCAATGAGAAAACAACATCTACACCACAACACCAAATAAAAGAAATTTAGTAACACCAACATCACTGAGGTGTTCAACAGTAGGAAACTCTACACCAACAACAATCTGATCAAGCACAACTAGATGCTCTACAATTTCCATGTCATGCACAACCGAATGAACATGAAAACCAATCTTCTCACTAGCCTCGACAAGATCAACAACATCATCGATACACATAGGTAACTCAGCAACAAGAACAAGTTGCTCTACAGGTTTGATGTCAGAATCCACCAACTGACCATCAAAACTGATTTCACATACCTCCTCAACCTTTGAATTGTCATAAGAATTATTACCAAGATATCTCTTCTCATGAACCAATCTACAAACTGGCCAAACAACTTTCCTCTGGATCAGCATGCTCTAACTCAGATAAGCTCTAAAAATCTCAACAACACTTTCTCTCACAAGGTTCTTAACTTGGTTCTCCATGTGGTTCAAAAAATCTACTTCTAATCAAGAAAACCTCTTAGACATCACATCACCAAGGTCCAATCCTCTTAGAGTCATCTCCAAAGATCTTAGAAAACCTTCTGCAACAAAACCTAACACTGACCACCTTGTGACAACCTCCAAGTTGTATGCATGTCAGATCACCACCTACCACCTTGCATGAACAACTAGGGCATGATTTCACAAGTTCAATGTCATGGATCTGCAACTTAGATTACGCACAATCTCTTCCCCAATAAGATCAACTTTGCAAGATTAGCCTTGCTAGGTCAACCTTCTACTCCAACAAGATCAAACTCTTGCTCTCATACCACCTGATGCAGTCAAGGATGGTGGATCCAATTAAGGACTAACCAACCTTTGAACCAAACACCAACATGATGAAAAAAACAACAAGAAACCAGAGCTAAAAGGAAATATATGTCTTTATTCATCAATTAACTGATTAGGTGCAATGTGCCAAGTTGTAAGGCCTTCCCAGTTACAACCAATTACAATGCAAGAAACAATTCTAAAAGATCACAAAGAATCCAACACACTCCTCCTTAGCTAGCCCATGTCTGCAACACAACAAGACACTGGTAGGCACTCCAAGAAAGATCTGAACTTGTACTCAAACTCCCAAGCAATCCTTCTGCTACCTAAGCTCGCAAGCAACTAACTTTTCTTTCACAAATCCACACATTTGCTACTGCCTAAACAACTACCCAAACATCTCCTTAAATGCTAAACCCTAGCCACAAGTTAGCTTTACAAATAATTAAATCCCAAAAGCTAGTCGGCTCCCAAATATACAAATATTAAATGCCAAACATCAGTCAGCTCACAAATAACTTCACCAATATTTAATTCACCAAGTTGGCTTCCAGATCCACATAGGAAAATGCAACTTGCCAGATCTAGGTCCCCATATGTCCAATAGTCAATCCATAACATGAGGAAAGTGACCTAGATTAAATGCACCATTCAGCTAAGCTGAATCTCCAAGAATAACCATCGGTAAGCCAAACTACCGAGGGTCAGGAAATAGATTGAGCATCCACACCAACCAAGCTCTCCAATCATTACCGAGCACCATAGACATCATCGAGCACCAGAAGTTCCAAGTCTCCTTCAATGATCGAGCTCCCTCCAGCGACCGAGTCCTTAAGTGACTGAGCCACTTCAACAACTGAGAAACAGACATAAACACCGATACCTCATCAATAATCAAGCACCAAGAAAATAACTACCAAGTCATCGAGTGACCAACATCAACTAAGATCCACCAAAACTTCCAGCTGAGAATCACCACCAAGACCACCAAGCTCCATCGGTGAAGCCTAACAAACTTTAACCAAGATTTACCATCAAAGATTGAGAAATGCCAGTCTTCTATTGAGATTACCAGCCAAGTAATCGAAGTCCACCAGATAGTTATCGAGACTACTAGAATCTTCAAGCTAATGGAATATGGATGAAGTGACTGAGAGGGGGGGGTGAATCAGTCAACCATAAAACACTTCACAATTATTTCTTTCCAGATCCCTTAGGATATCTTAATGAATATTATCTGTTTAACACTCGGTAAATAGATTGTAGTAACTTTGTAGATGCAGAAAGTATTAGTAAAATTATCTTTTAGATATTCATCACCACTTGTATATGATTAAGATAACTATTAAGAACATAAGAGACACAGAATTTTAACATGGAAAACCAATATGGGAAAAACCACCAATATATCTAGATACTGATTTTCACTTTTCTGAAGTGATGCCCAGTTAGAAGCCAACCCGGTAAAAGGTTACAAAACACACTGTTAGGTGTGACCTTGTTAGAGGATTTAATCACCCTGCTAGGAGTGGCCTGGTAAGAGGTCTTGAAAACAATTCAATGGAATTGTCACCTTGTTAGAGGATTTACAATATAGTTGTTAAACCAACTCGGTTAAGAGATTTAGAATTCACTGTTACAATGATAAAAGGGTAACAATGAAAATGACCTGTATAATAATGCAACTGCCTTGCTGATTACAGATCTCTATTCTGTATAATTGTGATCCTTCCTAATCGAATATATCTCTGCTGCTCCTCAAGGATATATGATCATCCTTCACAATTTCGCACACACCTTTCCTATCTTTCTTCTATATATCTTCTTCTATTTCTATTCTATATTTTTCACATTTGACCTTTTATTTATATGATTTTAGATTTGTCAAATCGACATTACTTAGTATAACAGTTGGCTAAATTAAGCAAACTTTATTTGCAAAAATCCTTCAAGGGCCGACAGTGCTCGGTGACCATAACTTTCTATAATCTTTCGAAGACTGAGGAAACTCAGTAAACACTGATAATCCTTTTTCTTCGATAACCGACTGAAATCGGTAGATGCTAACTTTTCTTTGACAACCGAGTGAACTCGGTAAACACTGATTTTCTTTGATAACCGAGTGAACTCAATACACACTATTTTAATGACAGGCAGACTGACTGAGCTCGGTAGGTACTGATTGTTGTGGACAATGACATTGTGTGACATCAAAGACAATACATAATTTGAGTAGCAATTTTCTTCAGACAATTGTTTCCAACAATCTCCCTCTTTGGTATTGATGGCAACACAATATGTCATAGCATAAGAAATTTTGAAAAGATTAGCTCGGTTCAGATTCAAATCTCCCTCTGTCAACAAACTTCCTTTTTCTTGAAAACTCTTCCTTTTGACTATTGAAAATTTCTTGAAGTAATAGCAAAGACATAGCAAACACTCCCTCTTTGACAACACATGCCAAAGACAATTCACATATTACCGGTGTAAACTAATGTACCTCAAGTACTGATTCATATGCAATGATTCCTTGAATATGCTACATCAACTTGTTGATTTTCAATCATGTTCTGGTTGATGCATCACTAAAACTATATTTAGTGAGCCTCAGATAGGGGAATGACCCCTAACTTTCCTCTTAGATACACAAATGCATCCTTGGGTAATGGTTTGGTGAAAATGTCTGCAATCTACTCTTTTGTATGAATATATTCTAATTTGATTTCCTTGTCCTACACCAATTCTCTGACAAAGTGATATTTAATAGCAATGTGCTTGGTTTTGGAATGCATTACTGGATTCTTTGAAATGTTTATTGCACTGGTATTGTCACAAAATATAACAACTGGTTCTTTGATTTCAACCTTCATACCTTGTAATAACTATTTAAACCAAAAAAATATTTGAATAGTTTACTGCAATAGCAACATATTTTTCTTCAGCTGTGGATTGAGATGTGCAATTTTACTTTTTACTGGTCCAGGATACCAGTCTTTTTCCAAGAAAAAATGCTCCACCACTTGTACTTTTTCTGTCATCAATGTTCCCTGCCCAATCAGCATCAGTAAATACTTTTAAGTCTAGATTGCCTCCAAGTTTATACCACAAACCATATTCTTCAGTTCCTCTTAAGTACCTTAAGATTCTTTTGATTGCCATCATATGATTTTCCTTAGGTTTTGCTAAGAATCTAGCTACTATACCGACTGCTAAGGCAATATCAGGTCTTGTATGTACTACATACTACAATTTTCCAATCATAGATCGGTATAAGGTCTGATCTACTTCTTTTGAATCATCATTTTTGGTAAGTTTCAGTCCAGTACACATGGGTGTACCAACTAGTTTTGAATCTTCCATACCAAACTTCTTAAGTATTTTCTTAATGTATTTAGATTGAGTAATGTATATACCATTCTTGCTTTGCTAAATTTGAAGACCAACAAAGAATTTTATTAAACCAAACATAGACATTTCAAATTCTTTGTTCATTTGCTCTGAAAATTCTTTGCACTGATCATCATTCCCTGTAAATATAGTATCATCTACAAATATTTCTGCCAATACAATTTTGTCATCCGGTCCTTCTTTAATATATAGATTGTTGTTATCATTGGCTCTTTTGAAATTAATCTAAATCAGATAGTTATGGAGTCTTTCATACCATGCTCTAGGAGCTTATTTCAAACCATATAATGCTTTGTGTAACTTGCAGACCATGTCTTTTTTATCTGGATCAACAAAACCTTCAGGTTGTTCAATGTAGACTTCTTCATCGAGAATTCCATTCAAAAATGCAGATTTTATATCCATCTGATATACCTTAAATCCTTTATGTGCTGCATAAGCAAGTAGAGTTCTTACACCTTCTAATCTTGCAATAGGAGCAAAAGTTTCACCATAATCTATACCTTCTTCTTGAGAATAACCTTTACATACCAATCTAGCTTTGTTTCTAGATACTTGACCATCTTCATTCAACTTATTCCTGAATACCCATTTTGTTCCAATTACATTCTTATCTTTAGGTCTAGGTACAAGAGTCCATGTTTTGTTCTTTTTTATTTGTTCTAATTCTTCATTCATTGCTTCAATCCAACTTTCATTTTTCAATCCATCTTTGATATTTCTAGGTTCAAAATCAGTAAGCAGACATGTACCTTTTAGCTTACTTCTTGTCATAGTACCATCTGATTTGTTTCCAATGATTTGATATGGTGTATGATGCCTTCTGACATATTTGGCTAGTATAGGTTCCTTGCTTTTTGAATGAGTCATGTTGTTGTCTTCTAGGATCTCTTCTTCAAGTTGCTCTGGCTCGGTAGATATTTTCTCGGTAACTTTAGGCTGAGACTCAGTTTGAATTTCTTCCTATGACTCAGTTTGAACTTCTTCCTGTGACTCGGTAGATATTGTGCTAGGCTTGGTAGATATAGTTTCCTCATTGATAGTTATGTCTGGTAATGTTTTAGGTTCAATGTAAATGAATCTCCTGTAGTTTTTAGGTTCCCTTTTGCTTTCTTCTTCAGTCTTTTCTGCAAACTCATCAGATTTTACATGTATACTTTCTATGACTTTGTGAGTAGACAAGTTCAGACATTTGTATGCCTTGCTTTTGCTATAATATCCTAGGAATATTCCTTCATCACTTTTCAAATCAAATTTATTTCTTCTGGATTCTTTTAAGATATAACACTTGCTACTAAATACTTTCATGCAACTTACATTGGGTTTATAGCCATACCATAACTCATAAGGAGTTTTGAATGTGTCTTTCTTCAATTGTACTCGGTTCAAGGTATGAACTGCAGTGCTGATAGCTTCCTTCCAGTACTTTATGGCATTGTTCTTTTCTATCATTAGAGTCCTTGCACAATCCATAATAGATCTGTTTCTTCTTTCTGCTATTCCATTCTGCTCAAGAGTTCTAGGAGTTGATACCTGTCTTTTGATTCCTCTTTCAATGCAAAAGTTGTTAAATTCATGGGAGATGAATTCACCACCTCTATCTGATCTTAAGCATTTCAATCTTTTCCCTATTTCCTTTTCCACTCTTGCCAAGTACCATTTGAACTTTTCAAATGCTTCTGACTTTTCTCTTAAATACATAACAGTCATCATTCTAGAATAATCATCAACGAAAAGAATAAAGAATTTATCTCCAATATAGCTTTCTATTCCAATAGGTCCACATAAATCAGTATGCACAATTTTCAAAATCTCTTTAGACTGATAGTTCTTACTCTTAAAACAAGTCTTACTCATTTTGCCAATCTGACAATTCTTACATAGACCAGTATCAGGTTTCTTCAAAGTGGGAATGCCTCTTACCTTCTTGAATTTGCTTATTTTCATCATGTTATCAAAATTCACATGACATAACCTTTTGTGCCATAGCCAACTTTCTTCAATTTGAGCAATAAAACATGAATATTCACTAAGATCAAGATAAAATAAGTTACCTTTTGTTTGTTTGCCTGATCCAATGAGTTTTCCTTTTCCATCCAGCAGTCTTGCTTGACTATTCATGAATTCAACCTTGAAACCAGTGTTGATTAGCTATGCTACACTTAGAAGATTATGTTTTAGTCCTTCAACCCAATAAGAATTATCACATATGAGTTCTTTGGTTAATGAGATTCTTCCTTTTCCTTTTATACAACAAGGTTCATTGTTTCCAAATCTTACATTGCCACTATCACAGTCTTCTAGGTATTCAAATTTTGTCTTGTCACCAGTCATGTGATGTGAACATCCACTGTCTATTATCCATATATCATCTTTTCTTATATGAGAAATAAGTTCCATCTTATCTTCATCATCATCAGATTCATCTTTTATAGCAATAAAGACAATTTCTTCTTCACTATCATCAGAATCTTTAGCCATAAAACATGTTTTCTTACCTTTATCCTTGAATGATTTGAAATTCTTTTTGCCATAGTGCTTGTGACCTCTCTTCTCTTCCTTGGCTTGCTTGTTTGGGCACCTAGCAACAATATGTCCAATTTCTTCACATGAAAAATAGATTAAAGGAGTTTTACTTTTATATTTACCTTTCCCTTTAGAGTACTTCTTTGCAAGTAATGCTTCTACAATTTCAAGATCACTATCAGAACTTTCTTCTGATACTTCTTCACTTTCTGACTGAACTTCTTTTATTTTCTTGTTCTTCCTTAGTGAAACCTTGGCCTCAAATGCTAACTCAATATTTTTGGAAATTGGAACATAGTTGTCATAGTTGTCTAATTCAAAGGCTGTCAATCTTCCAACTAAAGCATCCAAAGTTATATTGTGGTTTGTTTCACATCTTCTTTCTTGAATAGTTGATACTCTTATTGCATAGATAGGGAGTAATGTTCTGAGTACCTTTCTTATAACAGTTTCATTAGAGATTGTTCCTCCAGAAGCTCTAATTGCACTAACACTTGCTTTGATCTTTTCAACATATTTTGCAATGTTTTCATCTTCTTTCATATTTATCTTGTCAAACTGTCCTCTTAGGCTTTCTGCTTTGGCTCTTTTCACATTTGCATCACCACCATATATTTTCTTCAGTGTGATCCACATTTCATATGCAGTAGTGCATTCTTTAATATCATCAAATTCTTCATAGTTGAGAGCTGGTGCAATGCCTATCATCATGGTGTTATGACACTTTTTCTCTGCAATGTCTTCAACAGTTAATGCGCCAGTAGGAACTGTGTATTCTTCATCAATGTATTTGCATCCTGAATCACCAATGGAAGCCAGATGAAGTCTCATGAGACCTTGCCATGCTGAAAAGTTATCTCTATTGAGCTTTGGAATTTCTCTCTTGTAAGACATCCTGATCTTTAGCTTACGTCCTTGAAACCCTTCCTGCAAGCACCAAAAGCTCTGATACCAATTGATGGAATATGGATGAAGTGACTGAGAGGGGGGGGGGGTGAATCAGTCAACCATAAAACACTTCACAATTATTTCTTTCCAAATCCCTTAGGATATCTTAATGAATATTATCTGTTTAACACTCAGTAAATAGATTGCAGTAACTTTGTAGATGGAGAAAGTATTAGTAAAATTATCTTTTAGATATTCATCACCACTTGTATATTATTAAGATAACTATTAAGAACACAAGAGACATAGAATTTTAATGTGGAAACTCAATATGGGAAAAACCACCAATGTATCTAGATACTGATTTTCACTTTTCTGAAGTGATGCCCGGTTAGAAGCCAACCCGGTAAAAGGTTACAAAACACACTCTTAGGTGTAACCTTGTTAGAGGATTTAATCACCCTACTAGGAGTGGCCTGGTAAGAGGTCTTGAAAACAATTCAATGGAATTGTCACCTTGTTAGAGGATTTACAATATGGTTGTTAAACCAACTCGGTTAAGAGATTTAGAATTCACTGTTACAATGATAAAAGGGTAACAATGAAAATGACTTGTATAATAATGCAACTCCCTTGCTGATTACAGATCCCTATTTTGTATAAGTGTGATCCTTCCTGATCGGATATATCTCTGCTGCTCCTCAAGGATATCTGATCATCCTTCACAATTTCGCACACACCTTTCCTATCTTTCTTCTATATATCTTCTTCTATTTCTATTTTGTATTTTTCACATTTGACCTTTTATTTATATGATTTTAGATTTGTCAAATTGACATTACTTAGTATAACAGTCAGCTGAATTAAGCAAACTTTATTTGCAAAAATCCTTCAAGGGCCAACAGTGCTCGGTGACCATAACTTTCTACAATCTTT
This sequence comes from Chamaecyparis obtusa, assembly GCA_027943335.1. Lineage (NCBI taxonomy): Eukaryota > Viridiplantae > Streptophyta > Pinopsida > Cupressales > Cupressaceae > Chamaecyparis > Chamaecyparis obtusa. The sequence continues at coordinate 3,250 of BSBK01002465.1, read as the reverse complement.
CAGAGACTGAGGGAACTTGGTAAACACTGATAATCCTTTTTCTTTGATAACTGACTGAACTCGGTAGATGCTAACTTTTCTTTGACAACTGAGTGAACTCAGTAAACACTAATTTTCTTTGATAACCGAGTGAACTCAGTACACACTATTTTAATGACAGGTAGACTGACTGAGCTCAGTAGGTACTGATTGTTGCAAACTATGGCATTGTGTGACATCAAAGACAATACATAATTTGAGTAGCAATTTTATTCAGAAAATTGTTTCCAACACAAGCACGGAGCAATAAGCTAGGATGCCATTGCATCAACATCTATCTTTCATGACATGATGCATCAAACTATGGAAGACTATGTTGATGACACCTTAGCTAAATCAATGATAAGATCAGATCATTTGAATGATTTGAGCAAAATACTGGAGAGAATGGAAAAGTTTAGTCTCTGACTAAACCCTAAAAAGTGTACTTTTTGTGTCACTTCTGGAAAGCTCTTAGGCTACATTGTTTCAAAGAAGGGCATCAAAGTAGATCCTGCTAAATTCAAAGCTATCATGGAGATGTAACCTCCTAAAAATATTTGTCAAATGAGAACCTTACAAGGAAGACTAAAATCAATTAGGCATTTCATATCTCAGCTAGCTGATATATCACAACCTTTTATGAAAACATTACATAAAGGTGTAACTTTTGCATGGAACAAGGAGTGTGAAAAGAACTTCAACCACATCAAGAAATATTTGGAAAATCCTCCTATTTTAATACCTCCTATTCAAGGGAAACAATTGATACTATATGTCTCCACCATAGATACATCACTGGGGGAATTACTAGCACAACATGATGAGAACAAGAAAGAGAGAGCTATCTACTACAACAACAGAACATTGGTAGCTTATGAGAAGAACTATTCCAGGATAGAAAAGTCATGTCTAGCTGTCATCTTTGCATCACAATAGTTCAGACACTACATGTTAGCTCATAAAACACAGCTCATAGCTAAGATTGATCCACTAAAGTACCTACGAAGCAAAGCTTCCCCCACAGGTAGATTAGCTAAATGGGTGATCCTATTGAGCGAATTTGACATAGAATATGTTGAAAGAAAAGCTATCAAAGGACAAGTCATTGCAGATTAGTTAGCTGATGCATCATTGTTTGATGAAACACCATTATAGATGGAATTTCCTAATTCATCCATCATGAACATATCCTCTAGGACTTGGCCTATCCTGTGGCATACCCCGACCAACCCCCTGGAATGCTCTCATATCAAAGTAATTGGGCTTCCTACATAATTCAAATTCAACTCATTATTTTTTCAAAAAATAAAGGGGGGCCTCATGATTATCATGTGGTGGATGGTCACATACCATCCACCACTACTCCCAAAAATGCTCTTTTATACTAGGGTGCCAACACCATCTAATAGAAATATGTGGCTTCTTTCCAAGTATCTCCTCACCCATTTTAGGATTCAAAAAATAATGTGTCATATCACTTTTTGTAATTTTCAAATTATTGATCTCTTTAAAAGAGAGCTCGTTAGCATAATACACATGCATGGACTCCCTCCATGACTAAAAACTATCAAGCTCAGAGTCTACTGTATGTACAAAATCTACTATGCCTTGCATGCTATCTGCAAGGCCTAGTAGCTAGGGAGATGGATGAGGATCATACCTAATAGTATTTATGTCTCTCATAATGGCCTCTACATTTCTCCTAATAGTGTCTCTCAACTCCCTAGGTGGAGGTGGAGGTGGAGGTGGTGGTGGTGCTTGCTGACCTAAAAGCTCATCAATGTTAAAATCATCCATTTTTTTAATCTGCGTACATATAAAACATGAAAATTTACAATTAACATACAATTTAGATTTTACCTTACAAATAAAGACTTAAATAATTAAATACTTGACATAATTTAAAAAAATAATAGAGAGAGAGAGGAGAGAGAGAGGAGAGAGACTTAAATAATTAATTACTTGACATAATTCATAAAGTAACATATAATTTACATTTTAACTTACAAAGAAAGACTTAAATAATTAATTACTTGCCATAATTTAGAGAGAGAGAGAGTTTCTTGTTTTAATTGTGTCTAGGTTTACATTTTCTACAGGTACAATTTTTTATTTTAGTTTTGTCTACGTTAAAAAAATTTATTTCTTATTTTAGTCGTGTCTACATTTATGTTTTTGTTTTCTACTTAAGGTTTCGTATTTCAATTGTGTCTAGGTTTACGTTTTTGCTTTCTACCCAGGTTTGAATTAAAAGTTTTAATAGTTTTCTATTTTGGTATGATAATTTACAAAGTAAATTAAAACTAAAAATAACTAAATGAAACATAAAATATAATTATTTATATGATAAATTAGAAAACAACATTAAAATACATTTTTTTATTAAAAAATAACATGAAACTACAATTTTTATAAAAAAATAATAAAAAATAAAGAAAAATAATAAAAAACAATGGTATGTATTCGTAATTAGGAGAAAAATGGCTGAGGGGGTCAGAAGTAGCAGCTAAAATGGGAACCCATACTTTGAAAAATGTGATCTAGTTTTCCAAGTTGTGAAAATGACTTGGAAAACAATTTAAACAAAAAAATAAATATATTTAGGAAATAGGCACCCATTTTTTAAAAATTGGGCACCGATTTTGCTTTATGTACCCAATACAAAACGAGCACCCCGATTATTAAACGGGTGCCCATTTTTTAAATATGGATTAGGCTCTCGAACCTAAACGGATACTCGATTTTTAAAAAATGGGTGCCCATTTCTTGCGCCAAAAGTTTTTGCTCGTGAACTTCTGTGGAATTGACACTCAACTTTGTGCATCAACCCATGATGTATGTATGCACACACACACACACACAAACACACACATATACATATACATATACATATACATATACATATACATATACATATACATATACATATACATATATATATATATATATATATATATATATATATATATATACACACACACATACATATATACACATACATATATATACATACATATATATACATACATATACATACATACATATATATATACATATATATACATATACATATACATATATATATATAGATATAGATATAGATATAGATATAGATATAGATATATATAGATATATCTATATACATATATATGTATATATGTATATATATATATATATATATACATATATACATATATATGTATATATGTATATATGTATATATATTTAT